>JBAHVQ010000514.1:238703-267166 GCA_036872915.1 Nanipora kamurai
TATATGGGTATAAGTTATATATATAAGCTATGAGTTATATATATAAGCTATGAGGTATATATATATATATATATATATATATATATATATATAACTACAGACAGAACCGTTTCGGCCTTTTGGGCCTCATATATTATATTAAATTAAAGTAATATTATTTTATTTTTTATTGTTTAAATTAATCATTATTTAACATCAGTAAATTGTTAGATAATAGTAATATTATACTAATAATATTAGTAAATAAAGATTATATTAATGAATATTATTTTAATAATATTAGTAAACTCATTAATAACTAATTAATTATTCATGAAGTAAACACACTAAAGGAAAATCATAAGAGGCAGTCAAAGAGTTGACCTCTTTAACGTCCAGTGTGCGATATATCGGACACCACGAGCAAGAGAACCAATGGAAGAACAAAAGAATAAATGAAAGAACAAAAGAACAAATGAAAGAACAAAGCGAAAACAAAGAGAGAACAAAGAAATGAAGAAAAAGAAAGAAATGAAAGGGTTAAAAATTAAACATCTTATTCAACCAACTTTAACATTCAAGAAGTCTTACGAGCTAGAAAACTCCATACAACGAATCATACATATCCTCAGGGTTTACGTAAATTATATTTGACGAAAGCTGGCAATGCGACCAGAAATGTTTAGGATATTCATGTTGTTTATTGAGGTAATTCACCGATGCGGTGTGTCAAGTGTCGTCCACACCTGAGAGCATATTAAGTGCGAAATTAGTCTGAGGTTTTTGTCTCTGCTGGAGTCGAACACTTCCTACCTCTCTTCCACAAGTTTCAGATGCTCACCAGCAGTTTGGAGACCAAACATTTGGCAAAATCCATCAAATCAACTTGGGACACGTTTCCGTAAAATTCTATGAAATTCCATGAAAAAAAATCCATGAAATTTAGTTGATTGTATCGAATTCCAGTGAAGAAGCACTGCTCAAGACATTCTCGCGAGACATGGGAAACAAATCAAACATGTTCACACATCAGTTAATAATTGCAAACCGGAATAAGAAGCATGAGGGCACGCACGACCATCGAATGTGACCTTGACGAAGACTTCAACTTTAGTTTTACACGATAAGAACACATTTTCCACCACAATCCAAGCGAACTTCGACAAGAATTTAAGTCATGAGGAACTGGTCCATAACCGATATTGACATGATAAATTTGTATACTACCGTGGAAGTTTCATGCTTGTGGAAGTTTCAAACCGTGGAAGTTTCATGCTTGATGGATACCAAATGACAGACAAACCGGTATAGAATTGCCGGATAGTAAGACTTACGATTTCAGACGGACAATATGGACCACTTGCTTTAACTTTCGCACGAAAGGCAATTAAGTCTTGGCAGCAAGGAAACAATCGACGTCAAAGCAGACTTCGCCGGACCGTGAATGCCAAAACCTGTCGCATATATTGTCGTTGACAAGTTTAACCTCGAATGACCCGCCATATGGAAGACTTCTGTAGGGCGCGGCTCGTTTAGGGGGGGGAAAGATTTGCTAAAACTAAGTAACTAAAAGCCTCTTATTCTAGAATGAAGTCTTGCTGTCGGTTCTACGGTGGTACAGTAGTGCTATAATCGTATAGCATTAGCCCAAGACAGCGAATGTGTCTTGGCTTTAAGCAGGAAAGGAATGCATACTTTATTGCATAAGAAGTACTATATGTAGCCAAACATAGTGCACTGTTTGCTAATCTTTTCCAAGGTAAACAGCAAACCAGACAGGAAAACAGATTGTAAAATCATTTATCTTATCAAAGTGGTGGTAAGTTTTAATTGAATCAATCTTCGAGTGGGGAGACTGGAGGTTATGTTCGGAAAAACAGACCTTTTAGCATGGGCTTTCATCGAGAACTTCCGAAAAGTTCACTGAATACACAGCTGAATCAATCAAAACTTAAGGCCCAAGTAAATGTTCATCAGTTAGTTCCCATTTTCCCTTTGGCCTTTACATTCCATCCCGCCCATGTATAAGTGCTGCTATTAGAGGAAATGGGCTAAAGTCAACACTTTCAATGGTATTTCCGTTACCTTCAAATACGGTAAGCCAGACTGAAGGACTCTCTGTTTACCTTCCTTCTTACTTATCGAGAAGAATATACATTACTTATATCTCAGGAGAGCATTTTCATGTGCTATGCCTTCGTCTTGTGCTATCCACGATGAGCTTCCGTCTTAAACCCCACAGCTGCAGAAGATCCAGCGGGGTAACCCCGGAGCTTTAATTATACAAGAATGCACTTTCGAATCCATCCTTGTTTGGGTCTTTGAAACTCAACGGTCTCCTGAAACTAATGAATCTCCTGGATTCTCCCTTACGCGGGAAATCCCGAACCACAAATTCGATTTAATTTGCGCATAATTTACATGAAATGCGTGTTCGATATGCCCCTGAATAACCTGAAAAAAAAGGGGAATGCTAAAAATTAAGAAAAAGAAAACATTTAAAGGAATTTGTTTTTTGAAGGTTTCTTAATTGTCTGTCACGGTCGGTTCCCTTCTGTTTGTGGTTTTTGTTTTTTTAGATGTGATCAGTCGGTTTGGATTCATAATCTTACCGACGTTCTGTGACCAGTCTAGCCTGTTAGAAACCTCATCACTACGAGTGGTGAAAATTTAAAATTGAAATTAAAAGCTGTTGAATAGGGTGGAAAATCTGACCTCTTCGTCGGAACTGTCAATAGGAATGAAACTCAAAACTTCATTCTGATGAACATTGGGTTTTAAGTTTCCCAGGAAATGTCAATCTTTTATTCTGCTGCCTTTTTACAGCAATTTTGAATTCAACAGAAGAACGTATCGATAAAACTAGAAACCTTCAACCAGGTTTCCCGTAGAGATTTCTTCGGAATATAGAAAATTACGTCACCTAAAAGTCTTACATGCCAATTAATGTCTCTCGTTTGTTCTTTCTACTTTGTTCAAATTGCTTTCTTTATTCTACGCTAACGATTTGCTATGCAATTGATTAAGGTCAATGTCACTTGTTTTCATAGCTACGTTCTTTCACCAAGACTCCAGGAGGTGATGTATTCGTGAAAAGAACTTCGGGCGAAGATTTTGTCACCGACAACTGAAGAGAGATATGAACTTATTTATGCGTTTTGCGCTCTTGCTACCACACACGTATTTATCCAACTAAACAAAAAGTAATGGCTTGATAGCTGTTTTGCTTACAAGCAAATAGATAGAAAATTTATTTACAGTTTTCTAATTTCCGATTATATAATTTTCAAACTCATTTTCCGTACTATTTGAAATCCTAAGACTTAACAAATTTTGGGCAATGGAGAGAAAATATATGAAGAAGTTGAACAAAGCGCCCAAGTAATGTGGTGGACAGTAAATAGAGATCTTGAACTAACATGTTTGAGTTACCGGAGGTGGAGTTAACTGGCAGTGTTGTGGAAGTTTCATCCATTGTAGGTACAGGAGAAATTCTACCGACAACTTCATACATCTACGTCTCCATAAGGATGTGCAGTGTTTACGTTCTATATTAGAATCATTTACACGGTAACAGAGAAAGAAAGTTTTATGATAACCCTAGCTATACTGTAAAACTTAGCGGAAACCTTCGTTCACTTGGGGAGATTAAAGGTTGGCCCTTCGCCCTACCAACTGAGTGCTCGTGTTAATCCATTAAGATCCACTAGATAATCTTAAGGCAACATTACAGTATTTCTGTCTCGTGTACGGTGAAACGAAGAAAAAATTTCTTGATTATCTAGTTCTTCATTATTCATGACATTTCTGTTAATGTTACCATTAAGATAATTACAAAGCAGAGTTGAGTCTTAGAACAAGAATTTGAGTCGCAGGGTTAACAAGCTGAGGCTGCGCTAAGGATTACAGTAGCACATCTAATTGGAAACGCGCTATCCAGCGGAAACGTCAATTAGGCGAACTGGATGTTGGCCTGGAACAGTACATCTTGATTCTGTTTCGACACTCATCAAGTAACACTTCTTGCGAGTGGACATATGTCCTGCTCTCCCACAGTACATCTTGATACTCTCTCA
The DNA here is from genome assembly GCA_036872915.1 of Nanipora kamurai. Classification (NCBI taxonomy): domain Eukaryota; kingdom Metazoa; phylum Cnidaria; class Anthozoa; order Scleralcyonacea; family Helioporidae; genus Nanipora; species Nanipora kamurai. The sequence continues at coordinate 242,759 of JBAHVQ010000514.1, forward strand.
ACTTCCATCAAACAGCTCTAATTCGAAGACACATGTACTCCACTGCCACCAGCTGTGCGACCAATTTGGGATTTATGTGTAGCTTAACCTTAAAGAGAAATCTCGAATTCCGGATAAAGAGAACGATCGGATGCCCTTCTCTTAGTTGTTGTTCAACACGGATACCTCCTCCAGGTGCAGCAAAAGCTTTTCACAACTGCATATATACTTTAGCAGTTTTGAGAAATGAATATAAAAAAATACATTACATAAAGGCTAGAGTAAGAGGAAAATTGCCCTTTCCCACGGAACCCAAGATGCGTTTCGATATCCACCATAGTGCTCACAGTTAACTGCATTTTAAACGTCAGTCAGTCCAGGATAACCTGTTAGGAAATGTGCTGTATGCGAATACAATTATATTGCCTTTATTTTTGGGTTCTAGTTCAGAAACTCATTAAGAGTTGGGTGACCAGAGGAGTAGACAATCTCATCGTGCATCCAGAAAGTGAAAACGTTGACTAATTCGAGAAAATGATCATCACGCACAACGCGCCGCATCAACCTTTGGTTCTAGACTTATATTGACTGATTATGTAAAGAAATCTCTTTAAAAATTATCTTGTGATTATATGGAAGAAAATTCAGCCTGGGTCTAGCTTTTGACATTTATTCAGGGTGAAAATCTTCCATCAACGAGTCCTTAACGTTATTGTACTGCTAATATTACTCTGAAAGTTTGTCCTGCAAAGAAGTCAAACTAATTTCAACGTACGTAGTGGAGATAAACATTCAGTGAAGAAAAGATGGAAACATGAATGCCATCAATAAACAGGTTAAAAACTACCGAAGACTTCGTCGCGATAATCTCTTAGAGGTTTATGTCCTTACGCGAGAAACACACGCGATCTGGTAGCACTAGCGATCGTGAATCGCAATATCACAGAAAATTCATTTTGAGTTTGCATCAAGACTATTTCAAGTTTGTGGTTTCTAGAGTTGAAAACTCACAAACAACTTTGTCTTCAATTAAAAGTATCCGTTGGATAGTACTTAAAACAAAATCCATGTAAACTGCTCAAGGGCTAATACATATGTGTGCTTCACGTGTATTTTGCCTGGTTACAGCCGTCGATGAGGAGGTTCAGCTGATATTGCACATACCTGAAACAATCCTCTCAACTTAAATTTGGTTTCCTGAACCGCCATCGCAGCAAAAACGGCATGATCCGTTTGGAACACCCATTTTAGCCGATCGGAAAGACTAAGTTATAATCTTTAAGATCAGGGCGTCTTCATTCTATTAGTCGATCTTTGGGGGCACTCAACGAAACAGCCGAACACTGGTAAACGGTTTTGGTTCACGAAAAGAATCGGTTAGGGTCGGACTTCCATTGGTTAATAGTAAACTTGTCACCTGGGTGGCTTACCTTTATACCAGATTTTTTGTTTAGTGCCTTTTGCCAGTAACATTAAAGATCACTCCCATGCGTTTTGTCATTTAAGTGAAAGTTTTCTGTATTACAGGCAACCACTTCAGATGAAAGTCTAAGGGGGCTTAATATATAACACATGGACTTCTTTAACCTGGGCCGAACTCTTAACCCAGTTAGCCGAACTGAGTTGAAGTAATCCCTAAAAAAATTGTCTTGCCATTACATGATGAAAACTTGAAAAAAAGTTTTTAAAAGCTTCAGCATTTGAAATGACAGCTCGGTCAGGTGGACTGAAGTCCTTCTATTTAATAAGCCGCTAAGCATTAATTGCCATACAACACACGGAAGGTTTAGTTTCCAGCGGAAACGAATTCTTTCGTGGCCAGATTAGTACTTCCAGATTCAACTTTAATGTGTGTCCAATGTACAACTGAAATCAGCGTTCACAAGGCCTTGTCTTCAATAGTGTCTACTTATAACATGATTACGGATGAAGGGCCTATCGAGATAACATTGCCAAGAACAGTCAAGGAGTGTTAATTTATTTAATTAAGCGTGTGTAGTATTCGTCAGGCAACCACATAAACCATGGTCTAGTGCGTTATCGGTTCTATGGCAGGCACCATTTCTTACGAGGCGTTTAATGGTATTTCTGCAAGATGTTTCAAACTCTCGATGTGTAGCCAATGTGCATTTGTAGAAATTGTTCATACAGCTCTTTGTTTCGAAGTACCTGCTGATGATTTGTTCAAGAACCTACTGAAATAATTATGGCAAGCACACTAAATAAGTGTTTGTTTATTTATTTAATTAAGGGGTTGAACTATTGCCAAGCAACCGCATTTAACATGGTCCAGGGACGTCATATTTCATAGCCGACACGAATTCTTCAAAAAAGTGCATTTACTGCCGTACAGCTTCGACTTCTATCTATAGTGCACTTGCAAATAGTGGACTCGCGGTGACGTTTTATCATCCACGATCTGCAAATACGGTAGGAGGTCCAATAACTTTTACAGACAATATTGGCATGCTCCATGACTGTTAATTTACTTAATTAAGGGTTTCTTTTATAACAGTATAAGACATAGTAGACGGATGCCTCAGTTTAGAGCAAGCAAGAGTTCTTCCGTGGCCGCAAACGCAAAGGTAATCCTCTTTCGACCTCTATCCAGGGAACAATTTTAATTAGTGGATACACGGCGTTTTATTCAACATTGCCGGTTAATAGGGTGTTCAAGAATCAATTGAGATAATATTACCCAGTAATGAGTGTTAATGGTGTTTATTGTTTACCAGGCAACCACAGCTAACAGGGCCTTCGGTCCCGGATGAAGCCGGTAGTCTGAAAAGAAACAACTGTAGACTTGGCAGTTCATGCAACGCACTACCTGGAAATAGGCCAGTGTACTTATGCAACTTTCACTCAGTAAGTACTGCAGCTCAATAATTGCATCCTGTGCTTTCGATTTTGGTTCTTATACTTAAAAGAATCAGAGTGTGCCTTCCAGTCGGTCACCAGATGAACTCGGGGTTCGACCTTCAGCCGCAGGGAATAGAAATGGTTTTCCCGATGCGACGGTTTTATAAACTTAGCAGGTCTACGATGGAAGGTTGTTTGGAGCAGATGGATGACGGACGCTTGCAGGAGCGTGGCCTGCAACTCCATCCCTCTCCCCCAATATTTCTCATAATAATTCATTTGGTCGCAAAGACAACGTAAACAGGCTCGACTGTGACACGACTTGATCAACGTATGAGAATTGTCCAAAAAAGTGCAGAGTACTTTTTCGGGTATTCGACTGCGCGTGAGATTTCAGTTGAAATAAAACTTAGTACACCAACACCATGAGGTCAAGATCGCAGTGCTAAAGATTTTTTTAACAATTTTAACTGACATCCTTAATGGTCTTTGACGATAATCCAGACAATCCATCAAAAATGAAGCCCGCGACACCAAAAAATGTAACCTCAAAGTTGTTTTCCACCAGATGCATGCGTTCTTTTGCGCGAAGCAAACTTCTTTTGGTCTGACGGGCAATTCTTTGATTGCTAAAATTGAGTTTAAAATCCTTTCAAACGACAATGAACTGTAGTTCAAAAAGAAACTCCAAAGCAAAGACTGATCACCAGCAGCTGCCATTATTGACGTCAAGTAGATGAATATGTAACATTGCATTAACGTAAAAGATGAGGAAATCTTAATGGTCACCGGCAGAAGAGCGACGTCAGAACTAATTAGGTCGGGCATGTAGACGAATTAAGTTCGACGAAGTTCTATGCCACGCGAATATAACGCTACGACGGCCCCTGCATTGCGATGCTGACATATCAAAATTAATTTAAACAACTGGGGTCGACCGCAAGTCGTAGTTTCACTTCATTTGAACCTCTTGCGTTGGAAGACTAATTAAGTCCGGAGGATGAGTTAAGTTCCCCACTTGAATGATTAAAAGTACAACAAGTTGTACTGTGCTATAAGAGTGTAAGCATATGCGTAGTTTTATCATAAAAATTATGACTCATGAACATCACAAGAGGTATCCAGTAACCTAGTTAAAGAGGTTAGCTAGTGCTGCATCAAGCAAGACAAGTTTGACGACAGTTCAACATCTGCACCAGTTCTGCAACAACTGCGCTATAATTGAGCTTAATTTAAATTGAATAATCATGACAGAACTACGAAGTATAACTGAGTGCACTTCTGTGTAAGGCCAATTTCTTTCTAAATGTGCACTGACTTTATCGATGCAAGAGCAATGAAACCACCAGGAAATTTAAGTAATAACGGCTCGTTTACTTTGAGAAAACGTCCGAGATTGGAAAAAAAGGATTTCCGGTCACGAAAAAAAAGCTTCAGTTTTAAAGGATTATAAGTCTTGGGTTTGATAACTCGACTGTTGCTCTCGACATATTCGATTATAATGCGGCAATTTTGTTCAACATAATGTTCGTTAAAAAGATACACGTGCACGACATAAAAAGGTTAAAAGTTAGAACATAACTTAAAATACGAACGTTTTCGACCGTCTAGTCATCTTCAGGTATAAAAAAAAGGCGCTCTGCTATTTTGATTTCGATAATACGGCTTTTTAGGAATCAACTTATTTATCGCTGTTGACAGAACCAACATCAATACAGTCAAGAAAAAATTAACTTCAATCTATTTAAGTTCTCCTTAAATGTTTACCTATGGCCAGACGCGAAAGGGTGACTCAGACATCTAACTGTTATCTTAACTTCTTAACCGATAAAGCGCTGATGATGAAGGTGTGAATAGGAAGCAAATACAATTCCCCCAGCTCTTTCCTAACGGCAGACTTTCCATCGACAAGTAAAGTCGACTTGCGTTGGCCCGAGCAAAATACTCTGAGTTAATTAAGATTTAATGAGATAGTTTTTATCTCTTTCCTGACGGCAAATCTCCAATCAACGAGTAAAATTGCCTGGCGTTAGCCCGAGTAAAATATCACTACGGGGTCGTTAGAGTTGAAAGAGCTTAAAAATTAAAATCTATTCACATGTAACCCAAATGAAAGGAAGTAAATGTTCTTTTTTTGCGAGTATGTTAACGTGCGCTCTTATGCCGATTTTAATTAGTAAATAAACAGTGAGGAAACGAGTTCATCATATTCTCATTACTTTGTCGGGCAAAATAAGGATGACGGTACAATAAACGAGCACCAGTCATGAGAAATTTCCAGTAACTGTCCCTCTCGATTAATCATAAAGAATATATAAATCCCTTCACGTGGGTCTAGCTTTAGAGTTTGCTATTGAAATTTGTGGTAGCAGCCAAACGCCTTCTATGACCTTCCTGTTCTTTTTCCACAGGCAGGCAAGAGGCATGTAAAGACCACCCAATGTCTGTCCGTCTCTTGCAATGATCGAAATAAGCCAACAAATTTCAGACAATGCTGTAGGCGTGTAACAAGAAATATCTCACCAAATGTTGCAACTTCTGTCAAGATTGTTCGGTGCAGTTAGGGACTATTACGGAGCCGGAAAAAATCAACGTACCACCGCTTTGACAACCGTAATTACGTTATGTAAGAGCAGGAGATTTTCGGCCAACGTTACATTAAGTTACGCAAGGAACTGAGAGAAAAGACGTATGGCAGTGTCAGTTGTATGGATGGGGTGTCGAGCGGATTTGCTCTTTCGTTTCATCATGAAAGAGGAAACAGTGCCCAGATACGTTGGTCCTAGATCACGCAAGGTGTTAACTGCGTTGAACCACCTGCCATCCAACCACCATAGTTTACAGTAGCCCAGTGAATAGAAGTTTTCGCCCGGATAGACTGAAGTGTTTATTAACATTCATAGATGGCTAGAAACCGAAAGATAACATAAATTTCTCATCTGAGGTGTTAAACTCTAGCTCGCCCTCCAAGTTCAAAGTTTCTCAGGTGCTGGAACTTATCATGCGTCCCAATAGAACCACCTAATTAAAAGGGACTCTATCCAACAAACTCATCCCCTCTTTAAGCTGGCAGGGTTTTTTTTTTTACCAAGCGCGGGCACGGTCCCAATGTAAAACACAACTGTAATCGCCCTGCCATACATCCCAAACTGCGAATCCTACTTCAGCGTTTCGACCTAAAACTGAAGCTAAAACTTGTCACAAACACTTATTTTAGATAATGCACCTTCAAGGGCGTGCTTAAATTCTAGTAAGAGTGTTAAGGCTACTTTTAAAACTAAAGCTGAATCTCATACTGTCTCCTTGGATCTTATTCTAAAGCAGAGATCCAGTAAATACTCAAATCCACACTTTCAATCGTAGAGAGTGAACTGGATTAACGCAAGCCTGGCCCTCTTTGGTGTTCAAAACTCGTCTTCGTGTCTTTCCAGTCATTACTAACCTCTCGTATTCTTTCAACCAACGGAAATCGAAAACATATAGTGAAATAATCGAACGCCAGATGAATGATGTACAACAGATCAGATAAAGGAACACAAACCATGTAAATTATCAGCCGATGATTTGTGAAGTGCTGAAAAACATCCAGGCATCGCGCCGAAACAATCAATCGTAGGTCAACTACATTCCAGAGAGACGAAACAGAGTTCTCCCCAGGAAATTTTTGTTAGTTTTCCACTTCTGGAAAAACGTTAGTGGTTTGATCGACACGAAATTCTCTTCAGAGATTAATACGAAAGAATGATAATATTTTCTACAGATTGCAATGAGATGTAATTGAAGGAAATTCAGTATTTGCATCTCCCTTCCCGGTGACCAATTCTTCACCCGGGGGACGGTAAAGAATGTTGAGTTATTCCCAGTTGTCGACCAACATGTGAAACTCCTTATCCCCTCCTTCAAAAACTACGAATTATCGTCTTTGTTTACATGGGAAAAAAGACAGCTCATTCGTTAAGTTCTCCCAAAGTTTACAAAACATGTTGAAATCTTCTTGAATTGAGCAAGCTCCTTGAAATAAGTTTCGTCTTCTATTTCCGATTGTTTTGTTTATTTAATTAAAAGTGCTTGCACATGATTTCCACGTGCAACTGTGAACTATGTAAAAAAGCCGGGAGTGAATCTCTCTTGAATGTCCCCTGCTGTTCATCCAAGACTATTGGGCTAATTTTAAAAAAAAATTCATCATAAATCCAGACGGCGACACAACAGTAATTATCCCACTTAATGCATGACAAGAATCCTCCGATTGTCATTCACGCACGAAACCCGCGTGGGTGTTGGTCAGGAAAGTCAGAGTATAAAAGAAGGAGTGAATCGGGCTGAGCATCATTCGCCTTACGAAGCCATTCCTCTATACAGGAATTTATTTGTACTTACGTGTGAACCAACGTCTTTTGCGAGAAAAATGAACGCTGCAGTAACTCTCCTCGTCTTGCTCATTTGTGTTTTGGCAGCGCAGTCCAAGTTACACAAGGTAAGGAAATGTTCTTTCATGTCGTCTGTTGTAATGGAATTAGATGCGCTGAGAGACGTTCTGAGTGTAAACAATAAGCCAGTTACGAAACTAGAGAGCGAAAATGACTTAGAAAAATGATTGAGAAAAATAATGAAGATTGCATTTAACAGTTACTCCCAAAGGACGGTATTCTACGAATCCCGATTCAAATTTTGAAACAACAAACGAAATAAGGCTAAGTTTCTATAGCTGCGATTAAATGGATCGTATTTTTGCGTGCAACATCTGGCATTTTACTCTGTTTTGACCGGTGTCCCCATGGGGCCTTCTCTCCTTAAACTAGCTTTTCCTTCCGAATAAAAACGAAGAAATATCAACAATCGTGTCTCGGACGCTCCGAACACAAAATCTGACGCAAACTTTGCGAAATTGCGTTTAACCTCCTGCGAAATAGCTCGTCGCGAAATTGCGAACACACGAAAACAAAAACAGCCTAGACTTTCTACATAAAGCAGATTTTACTACGCAACTGTCACCAGAGAATAAATATCTCAAGCATTTAGAATATGAGCGTGATCGCCCCGTGTACCTCGAGCCAAATCACTGGATCGAAGACTACATATTTTGAATGAAAACAAAGAAGCAAGCAGACTTGTATAGCAGGGGGGAAATATCCTTTGTACCTTTGTTACAACTGTTAATGGAGAGCAGGGAGATACCGTTATGGGAGTTAACCCAAAACTTGAGCAAAAGTATAGTCTTCGTGGGAAACGATATGTGTGGAATAGTCTAGAAATCCTCAGTCGAGGTACCAGGACGAATTCCTCTTTGCATACTTTTGAGCCACAACAGGTGAAAATTGGCAAGGTGAATACTTGTCAAGCTGGGTGCTATCCAAGCTGCGGTAACCTTAATCTGAGTGTCGTACTTACCGAACAACTTAAGAAAATGGATGAAGAGTGTTTCTTTGAAAAATACGTTACAATAAGAGCACGAAATCCGAGGAAAACACGACGCAGAATTTCTTTTGCCTTCAGGCTGTTGTTTTTGCCTCTTCAACCTTTTTCTTGTTTGCTTTTCTTCCTAATGCGAAAACAGTTTTATGGGATTTTCGACGAGCAGCCGGTGATATTTAACCTGCTTGTTCGCTAACATATCTTAAGCTTATTTGAGAAATCCATCCGCGCCAAGTTCAAGAAAGCTGGCTTAAGGTGATGAAACCGGTAGATAAACTTTGACAAGCCCAGATCATAAATCGCCTTCCAAAATCAACAGGACTATTGGAGTATCTTCGTCACCGTGCATCCGTTTCTCTTAAATTCGAGGAAGAGTGTGATCCACAATCAACTCCTTTACATCAAGATGTCTTTTCTCGACTAGTAAATTCGTCTGGCCTTGGGGCGAGTAAAATAACTTGGCGTAGGCCAGAGTAAAACTATGATTGCTCAAGGAAAGAGTTAATAACCTGAGGCTAGTCATACGAAGCAAGGATAGGTCATTACTAAGATAAATCCTGACGAGAGAACATTTCTTTCCGCACTTGGAGAAACTGAACCTTTACGCGATACCCCGAATCTCGATTTATCCAGCTTATCGTAGTATTGGGGGGATAAAATTTAAATTTGGTTGTTCAAAGCACGAATAATGCGGTTTATTTGGCTTTACCTAACCGCCAGATAAACTGCCCTGACTTTGTACAACCGGCGCCTGGAGGACACAATATTCAGTTGGTATTGAAGACAGTCACCGGCGAGGAGGTCAAACATTATTCATGACCCGGATTGTCCTTAAGGCCACACTGTCTTAGATGATCAATTTACTTAAGTTATACATTATACAACAGTTTAATTGAGTTGTTTCTATTTTACAACAGCTTTTGCTCTGATTATGAGTAAAGAACCAACTTGAAGTGGGATAGAGTGTGTATGTAGAACCGAAAGTCCTCTTGGGGAAGAATTAATGCCTCGTCATGAACGGAAGATTTGTTTATCTTTCTGTTCTTGACTAATATGGCAGGGAAGTATTCGTGACTTTTTTTCTTCTAATTGCAGCGCTGTTTATCGAGAAGTGATTGTGACGTTGGAGAGTGTTGTGCCAGAAACAGATGTAGAAGTTTTATACCAGAAGGAAACCGATGCAATGTGATTCGACAAATCTTAGGCCAGCAATGTCCGTGCGCTATCGGGAGTTCTTGTGGAGTTCGACATACGAAAAAAATTACGCTGCGAACAAGAATGACATGCGAACCAATTCCACAGATCAACGACGAAGAAATACAAGAGAACGTTATTAATATATAAACACAACGACCGAAGCCATCATATCAGATAGCAGGGGAAATGACAATTACTTATCGCTCCCATCCTGCAAGAAAAACCTGTGGAACGCCATGACAAAACAACTAGAAACAACACAACTAGAAACAAGACAAGAAATCTGAAACTCATCAAGGCTGTACAATGATTGCAACACACAACCTGAGTATGAAAACGTTGCCGAGTGCTACGCTTCTACAAGGCTGCAAAAGAAAGGAGTAAACCGAGAGGCCGATGGTGCTGACATTAAACTCTTCAACTCTTACGAACACAAGAAAGGCTTTCAGATAGATAGGTTTCAGTGCATAAGACTTCTAGACACATAGGTTTCAATTTTTTTTGTGTTAATTTCCCAGCAAAAAAACGTTTATATTATTATATATTGTTGAGAACGAACACCATCGTTGAACATAGCTTCAACTATTTACAAAAGAGATAAAATTTATCGACTATTTACCGCACTGTTACACAGTCGCAAGTTACTATTTCCGTCCAGTAGATATTACTGCAGTAAAGAATGTTTAAATTTATGTAATATAAATGATTTAACTCCTTCGCTGCCACGGGGGACGTCAAAGGGAAAGATCTGGCAATGAAGGAGTCAATATATAATAAATAATAAAATAAACATAAAAAAGTAAATTCAAATCATTTTAAATTTATCTGTTATAACCAAAATTGACATTTATTAGATGTAGAAGATATGGATAGCAGTTCCGCTGTGGCTAAGTTTTATTTATTAGTTATTAGCAATTATATTAGATGTTAGTTATTAGCTATAATATGATAGTATATTTGGTTGTACTAGTTTTTAATCACGACCACGGATCTTTAAAAACCAGGACACTGAAAGGGTACCGTGTGTAAATAAGTTGAAATAATAAGAATAAATCTTGACCAGAAATCAGTTAAGAGGCTATGTTTACTGACAATCCAATAGGCCTTTTGCAGCTAGGTCAAAAACACTTTGCATAACAAAATCTTTCTTTGTTTTGGAAATCCCACTGTTCTCCATGCTCTCCAGTTTTTCATTGTTCTGAGTTATTTTTAGCTAGCTGCAAAAGGCCTATTGTGAACTACAAATATGTGGCGTGCAACCAATCCCTCGAAATTCAAAGGACAAAGATATTTTCGCCATGTTGGTACCTTTGTTAAATTCATCCAACATGGCGGCCATGACGTAACGTGCACACCAAATGTAGGCTAAAATGGCGATCAATTTTCCATTCTCGTAGCTCTTCTCGATTCGTCTTCGACTTTTATTATAGCCTCAGGCTCTGGCTAAAGCCAAACGATTTTGCTCGTCAAGGGGAATGTCCCGCAAATGAAAGAAATAAGACCATCGCAATTAACTGTTTCCAGTGTGTAACTATTGTTTTACTCTGGCAAACACCACACGATTTTTACTCGTCTAGGAAAGACGTCTCGGAAAACTGACCTACGCGATATGATTGCTGCAAAGGATGATATATTCAAGTAATATATCATGAAAGAGTGTTTCATCAGGATATCCAAACACCAAGAAGTTTATCGAAAGCCGAGGCAATAGCCGAGGTTTTTTCCAAACTTCGCCGGTATTTGGATATCTGATGAAACACGACTTTCGAGTGTATGATATTGCAGCTCAAAAGAATCAGTATTTGAATAGAAAACCGACGTGAAAGTTGGTTCAATACTAAATGCCGTCTCGGTAGTGATTTCGTTTGTGTTGTGTTCTCATGAATTATTAATGTATTTGAGATGATCTAATGCAACATTAGCGAGCCAATAGTAAGCTAGCATTGTGCTCATTAGAGATAATTTCATACGCCGGGGCGACGAATCCTATGAGACAATCGCATAGCGTGGATGAACCTTTTCGTGTATGTTGGGGGTGTTAACTCCTTCCCTGCCACGGCGGACTTTGATTATTTTACTCCAACGCCAGATGATTTTACTCATCAAAAGGAAAGGTGTGACAGTGGCAGTGACAGAGTTTAGTTTAGTTTCATGGACATTCATGCGTTCCTACGGAAGATTAGAATTAACCTAAATACTCAAATCGCTTCTGAGAAATTTACGAATTAACTACGACAACTTGTACACGGTAGATAAAATCTGGAATATCTTTCCCAAAAAGGTATGGAAATATTTTAGGATTGTTTTTAAAAATGAGATATCGACCTTTTTTGCGGAAAAAATGCCACCTAAAATTGTAATAACTTATCAGGTGTAGGTTGTCCTTCTCCAGCGTTGACGAAGAAATAAGAGGACTAAGTTCAAATGGGGCCAAATCACTGCTGTGGGTTCGATTCCCGGTTGGGGCAGTCAGAGAAACCTTTCTACAGCAGTGATTCAGCCTCATTAGAACATAGTCCTCTTATTGTCATAACTTAGTCAAACTTTGCTTGCTGAATAACCGTATGCGTACTTTTTAGTAGGCAGCAGATCTGGTTCCAACGACTTCCAAAAATATAACATAATGTGCCAAGCGAAAGTTACAGAATTATTGAGTTCTTCTATGGCGTAGGAGTGACGTCTTCATATCACTTAACCGAACAAAAAACTTTGCCAAAGTAATCCCCTCAAGCAATATCTCCGTAATTCGTTAAAAATCTGTAATCCTACTTGAAAGAACTTAGCTGCTAAGTGTTGATTTACAAGAACATGTTATAACAAAAGAACAATGGGAAGAATAAAGCCAAAAACAATGGGAAGTACAAAGCCAAAAACAATAGAACAAAGAACAAAAGAAAAAAACTCATGCAGAAAAGAGTTAAATGAACTGTCCTTAGCAACTGTAGCATAGCAACTGAATACGTCTGAACATCTTTCGTTTAAACTGTCTAGCTCAAGTAAAGTGTCTATGAGAAGAAAATCAACATTTCATATTCTTTTCCCAGGCGGTAAGGAGTGGGTATTAGAGAATCTCATTTTAATTTTTTCTTTGCTATTTGCCGTTCACTGGCACATTTCATGGCGTCACTAGTTTGTACAGGCAAGATGAGTGAAATTTAAATCTTTGTCATTTAAGGTGTTAATCCCAAGAAGACAATGAAACCTGGCAGCAGTATTTCTACTTGAGTACTTGACGAACACCTCACATTCATATAATAACCATGGCAACATACCAAGTCCTAAACTACTGTATGGTATAAAATAAATAAAAAAAACAGTCAGCAACTTCAGAAAGTATAATACAAAACATATTCCGAAAAATGACATTGTGTAAACTTAAAATTTGACTTATCGTCTCAATTTGTCTTGTTTTAACTCATTTACCAGCTTTAAGTGATTCATAAGGATTACAAAACTACATAAAGCTCTGTAAGACAAGCAGACCATTGATGTTTAATGCAAGAGGAAACAAAATACCTGTGCTTCTCCGATGTAATTTGTCTTCCAGTGTTACGTAAACGAGGTAAAAAAGGCGAAAGAGTTTTGTTTCTAGGATTCTTCGTTCCCAACGGTAAAAATCACCAGTAACAAAGTAACTGAAATAAGAAGACTGCTTTGCTTCAAGGAATATCGAAGAAAATGACGCCCTTTCCCTATACCGCTCGCTTTTATACGCACTCACTTGAAGTAGGCAGTCTGAACCAGCTGTCGCACCCGTGATCGCCATGGATACAATCTAAATAGAGCACGGCCCTCATGCGAGGTCGTGTGCAGTACCAAGGTTTATAAATATGGTTTGAAAAAACTACCGATGAAATTAACGAATGAGCTTTCAGTTTCTATGTAAACAAAGAGAAGAATCTTTTGTTTAGGAATAGCACACGAGCGGGCTCACGTGTTCGTTCGTACAACCGAGTGGCACTTGCCAAATACAGATAGATGTACGGAGTTATATTTTCAAGATGCCCACTTCAGTAGATGTTGGTTCAGCAGATTACATACCTCCCCTTGTTCTACTTCCTATCTCTTCACTTTCTCCTCCATGTGAAGAGAGAAATTAAGAGCTGGTTTATTTGCTTATTCTATAGTTTACAAAACATGTTCAAATGCCTCGACAACTTACGCGGCCACACACCAGTGACAAATCATCCAGGAACAAACATAATCTAGGATGTGCCATAGTCACGCGACAATGACACCAGGATGCTTCAAGCGTATGTTTTTCATTACGTAGGGTATTGAGTATAAAAGCGCGAACGTTTATGGTGAGCGTCAGTTGATCAAAACAACCCTTGACCTAAAGTAGACATCGGATTAAAGTTTTGGAGTTCTTGACTTGTCAAAAAAAATGAACACAGCAAAAACCCTTGTGATCCTCCTTATTTGTGTCTTGGCGACAGAATCCAAGTTATACAAGGTGAGGAAACGTTCTTTCATCCATTGTAACGAAATTATGTCCGCTGAGAGCGTTTTACCTGTAAACATTTAGCCAGTTACTGAACTAGAGAGTGTAGAACACCAAGTAAAAAGACTGAAAAATGAGTTTATTTCATAAAGTTTTTAAATTATAGCGCTGTAAGTGTAACGTATTCACGGAGCTTTTGTCTTTTGATTGCAGCGTTGTTTATCGAGTGATGATTGTGAAGCTGGAGAGTGCTGTGCAAGAAACAGATGCAGACGTGTCATTCCACAAGGACATCGATGCAATGTGGTTCGACAGATCTTGGGCCAGCAATGTCCATGCGCTGTTGGAAGCACCTGTGGTGGGTGGTGGGAGAACAAAATCACGCTGAGAACAAGAATGACGTGTGAACCGCTTCCACTGACGAACAACGAAGAGATGGAAGAAAACGTCATTAATATATAAACAAAGTAGTCATGTCAGGTGGCTGAAGCAATGATCGACAACGATCAGAGATCAACAACAAGAGACAGGACAGAACGTCGTAATGTTCGTCTAGAAGAGAACGTCTTCGTGAAGAAAGCTTTAATGAGCACAAAGAACACGAAGAAAAGACATCGCGAGACAAGATAAGAAACTAGGAAGTCATTGAGGTTGTACAAAGACAACAACACAACCCGAATGAATGAAAAAGTCTTGCTGAGCGCGACGTTTCTACAAAACTCTTAAAGAAACCCGTATGGGCTAAGCTGAACGAACGATGGTGCGGACCGTGAAATCTTCAGAAAAAAAGTTGAGTGAATTACAAACTTACAAACCCACGAAAGATTTCAAAGACTGAGTACAAGAAAGACTTTCAAACGCTTGATTTCAATTACTTCGTCTTAATTTCACTTCATGAAAAGTTTGTATTTGTTGATAATGGACGCAATCCAAGAACATTGCGAACAGGATTTAATAGAGATGAATTTCATGGACTAATTACCACACTGCCATAAAATTGCAAGTTCTTTCATTGCAGTACATATTACTTCAGAAGAAAATTTAAATTTATGTAATATGCAGTTATATAAATATATATATATACAGATAGGCGTTCACATTGCCTATATATATGAATAAATTCAAATACTTTACCAAATACTTTATACTTTATCTGTAATAAATATAATAGACATTCATTAAATGCATTAACGACATTGAAGGTAGTTGTGCAGATTGTTACGGTACTACTGGCTATGCGCAAGAACAGCGCAGATTTTGAACAGCTAGTCTGGGTCGAGTAAACATTTCCAAAATGGCGGGCTTGAGATGTTACTTCTAAGTACTTCGTTGTAGCGGTTTTGTATCGATGAGGATCGACAAGATTTTCGTTTAGGAAATTAAAAATCAGCAAAGCAACAGAGTTTATGTCTCCTGTCTTTGAGGCAGTGGTATTTTTAGTGTAAATGCTTTATTTGCGGTTAAACTTTTTAACATCGTCATTGCAGACCCTACGAACATGATTTCCAGTGCCTTTCAAAGAATTTCCCCCGTTTTACTTAGACGTTGTGAAAGATTTGATGCCAAATAATTTCATTAATTACTTCCAGTACTGATTTTAAATCAACTTGGTCACAAGAATCAACTCCGAAATTTAATGGACTTTGACCGATATTGTGGTAAAGGTTTATCCAAACAGAGTAGTGAGTTTTTTAAGCCTACATGCTACCATTTAATGCTCAGATATTAAGTTTAATACTTTCTAAAATGTGGAAAAAACCCCTTAAATAAAAGTACTCATGTGGCTTGAGAAACATCAGCATTTAATGATTTTACTAACGCCTACATGAAGACAATCATTGACACATTCAGTTCTCCGTTAATTTCTAAGACCATATGTGACCATTTGAGGTTTCCAATGGTTAGGATAACTGACTATATTATTTCAGTTGGTGATTTGTTTTATTGTCAGCTAAATGCACAAATTCTCTAAAAAATATTTTTCTTTAACAAATTCTTTAAAATAATGGAAAAAATCTAAAGAAAATAAAAAGCGCAAGGAGAGATTATGAAAAACAGCAACAAAACACAAAATAAAGATGACATAAGCTGCAGCAAACATTGAAAACATCCACACGTAAAAATTGATCAAAAGCTTGCAAAAAATGAACAAAAAAAATTGGCACCATGCACACGAACACGTCTAACGCAACCCTATATAATCCTAGAATAAGCCTTCATCTATTCTTGGAATTTGCGACTTTGATCTAACAGTCACTCCTTTCCGTGCCAGGAGTGGGGTCAAACTGCACATTACAGTTCACGAGAGGCTTCGCCTTTGCGATTTGTTTGTCACGGGAAATTCTAAAGAGCTTGGCTCCTTTGAAATACCATTCCGTGTTCCTTATGAGTACTCTTGAGAAATATCTAAAAGTCTAAGGTAACGCACAGAAATTAAAATCAAAAATTGCAAGAAAATATAGTTTTAAGAGTTCAAGTACAATTTAACAATATATTTGATGTATTTCAAAGATGAGAATTCATTAGTAAACAATCTAAATGTTTCAACAAAGCTACCGGTTGTTAATCCACTCACAATTAAAATACGGCTTATCCGGCTTTGTTTTAAGTTAGCGGAGTGTTTTGCAATATTCCGCCATGCGAGATTCAATATCAACAGCCCTGCATGCCTGTGAATACTGAGATTCCTTTTTTTTATCTAGAAATAGTTGAGTAGGGTCACCTTTTGTACCCCAACCTTCCAGTCTGTTGTTTTTTCAATTATTGTATCATCTTGATGTGCTGTACGTTTTCTTAGTGTTGCATTAGCTAGTTACTACTGACTTGTACATGTTTTGGTGGATTTCCTCATTTCCTCTCACGGAGTACGTCAGCTCCGAAGAGAACAGCTTTCTCCACGAATTTGACGTCCTCCGTGGGTGCAAATGAGTTAAATCAACTGCTACGATAATATTTATGCTGGCATATGGTTGCGTAGTATCGATTCCACAGATATGATGCAACAGGTCATCCTACGACCGATTTTTGGGAAATTGCAGCTTGGATTAATGATATTTTATTTCGCCGCTAGTCATGTTTTTATCAACATATAAAACTTCTGAACCCCAGACGGAAATCAAACCAGTAAACTTCCGAACTCCGCGCGACACTGTAACCATCGACCTTCTATAACCATGGAGTCCCAATAAGCACAATGCTTAGAGCCTCGCACCGGAGTTCTGAAAATGGCTGGTTTGATTCCCTTCCGGGGACTTAGAAACTTTCTGGGCTGATAAAAATTTGAGCTGCGGGCGAAATAATATAAGTTTATATCGTATTTCAACGTAACCTAAAATGTCCAAGTTAGATGACGTAATCACGATTGTATCAGCGTTGATGCTTAATAGCTAGCATGCAGCTATTAGGGATTGCTATCTCAGAGCATGCGTTTAGCAAGTGCAGTAAAATAACGACAGGAACGAGTAAAAAAGAAAAGGAGAAAAGTTTCTGACGCGCATGATGTTATCGTGTGGCTCACGTGCAGAATGGTCATCAGTATGTTCCCGTGCTAGACACGTGGAATTTTAACTTCAATACGCGAGCATTTTCTGTTCTGTTAAACGTTTGCTTTGGCCGTGGTGAATGCAGTTTTGAGCAGGACAGAACCTAACCAGAGCCCTGCCAGTCACACTGTACTGCCGCTCGAAAGCATCAAGACATGTTATTTTTACATCAAGAGTACGCTGTGCCAATCAGTCATTTGCCGAAATCCTCTTGTGTCTTAATTATAATTCGTATTGCTTGGTATTATTCAGCTGTAATCTTCGGTATTTATCGCGTCAAGTTATTTCAGAAATTCTCTTTGGGTGGCTTAACTCACTTCGCTTACGAATGGAATCGCATGCGGGCCCAAGTACAAAAACAATTACACGGGTTAACGAACTTTTAATGGTATTTTGCCAAACATTGGATGACAAGTGGATGACGGTATTTGGACCAAGTTCATGAAAAATATTCACCAAACTGGGATTAAAAGTCAGGCAAGAACTGCGAGGTATTTTTGTGGAGATCATTATGGCTGCTTGAAAGAAATAAGACACAGATTGACCCATTTTTACGACCATAGACGTTTTATTTCAGACGCAACTCGGTATATCACTACAATTTTTCAAGCTTTCATACGAATAGGCTTTCGTATTTTCGGAAAGGCACGTCCTGAGGTTAGACCATTAAGCCACGCATTACTTGTTTTGTACCAACGGCGCTGACAAGTTCATCTCATACTTTTCAAACTAGACTGAGTAGAATCCTGTGTTGGACAAGTCTTATACGGTAGATATGAGCATGCGCTTTTTGTCTAAGCCGGGTTTTATTTATGTCATATGGACGGAGCTCGTATTTCCTGGTTCTACCAAGCACGAGTAATGGGTTTCGAAAGCATATTCTTGCATTCCAGAAAGCAAAAAATGCTTCTGAAAAATTCGGAAATATGTTCACTTCTCAGGAAGTACGTTTGATCGCGTAACGAATGTTTCGTCGGGGGCCGAACTGGGCTGGAAGCATTTCTACGAAACAATGGCTACGTAACCACGGGACGGTCTGACGAAATGAGACGGGGCTTACATAACAAACCTCAAGCAAGACTCGGAAGTCTCATTTAAAGGCTCATCTTAACTGAATAGCCGTCCTGTAATGATATAAAAGTTGAATGCAGGGTGGGTAAAAAGCCAAAAAGGAGTAGGAAACTGTCGAAAATTTAGGGACGGAAATACTGCTGGATTTTGTGAGCGCAGGCCATTGGTCGGCTTCATAGTTAAACGTAGGGGCCTTCGTCCAAAACGCCAGGATTTGCCTGCACTGATTCTTTTTTTAAATTTCCATAATCCTTTTCGCTTTTTACAACTGTCCTCAGCCCCACACGCGGAAAAACATACAACTTGATCACGGTTGTTGACAGGTGTGTGCTATGTTGTGTTGCATCCCGTGAACAATGTCGCCAGCATCGGTGCTCAGCCATGATAATGATGTTATTAAGGTAAACATTCAACCATTACTGCAGTAACACTAAACCGCTGGGTTTACAAGGTCGAACCATCACATTAACCGCAGTGACCAGTGGTTGTTCTATTAATGTGTTTTTTCCCTGTTCCAACAATCACGAACAACCGTTGTTTCCTCATCAATGATGAACAACGTTGCTGAAGCAATTAAAAACATCATTGTTGGTTTGTCAATGTCGTTCATCCATCAGAACAACATTGTAACGTTGCTTGGCCAACAATACTGTAACTAGATTTTTGCTTGTGCAGTTTGTCGCAATCATGTACACGATTCACTTAGAAGCCTTCAAGATGCACTACAGCGTTCCCCAGTGAATCGTTAGCAAAAATTGTACTCGTTATCTCAGAAAAACGATTTCTGAACCCTGGACCGGAATCAAACTCACAACCTTCTGATGACCGGTGAGACGCTTGAACCATTGAGCTACGAAAACTCAGATGGTGAACTAAGGTGCAGGTTCGTACATATGTGCTGCCTGAGCGGAAGCCACGGTATGATAATAATGATGGAAGTACTTGAATGCTGAATACATTTTTTGGTTAACGTTTTTGTTCTCAGATAACGAGCCTGACGAATATTGGCTGGTTCTCTGATAAAAATTATACTCTCATAGGCAATGTTGCACGGAGAAGCACCGCGTGGGACGATAAAGTAGAGGAAATAGTTCCGAAAAAATTTGGCAAAACTTCGTGTCACGCTTCTTTGCGCAGTAACGAACCGTGACATATTACACGCGCCAAAAGTTCACCATTCTCATTGAATTTTTAAAGCTGATTCCAAAAACTTTTAAAATGGCAAACGTTTACACTATTCACAGAGGTCGGGCCGAATAGAGTTAATCCAGGGGTAATCACTTGGATCTAATCAACACATTTTAAGAGTACCTTCACTTATCTACTGAACTGATTACGATAATAATATCTTCATCGGCTTTGTCTGATCTTGTCTTGCGCAGTACATTTCTCACCCACTAAAAATCAATACGATCATGACGCAAAGACTGAAGAGATTGAAAGAGCTCGCCATTCTTTCAATAGAATTTCTCATCCAAAACAAATATGAATGAATGACATGAAATCCCATCACGTCGTTAACATCATTTTCACGTGCTCGACACCGTATCAACTGTTTACACGAAAAACATCTACCATTCTACTGGTTAAATTTAACTTTGATTCCTTAATAAGGAGCTTTTCTTTCGAACGCTTAGTCTCCATGGCTTTAATAACCTCAAAAACATACTTCAACGCTAATCTGACATTTCATCCAAAGATAAAATTCAAGCTACTTATGTAGCATTTTCGCAGTTCTCCTTCGGCTAAGCTTTTGGTTTACAACATGAATGTGGGAGATTATCTTGATGAGTCCGACTTTTGAAACCATTAAGTTCGGCGATTTTAATTAAGGTCGACCAAAATTATTCAGTTCGACTGCTGCAGTCGAACTTAATCAATTAAGTTCGACAGAGTTCGACGTGGTTTCAAACGTCGAGCTTACCATGTGCCGAACTTAACACAAACCACCGAAAAACCAGCTTGATCGCGAAATACGATACGTGATATCAATTCAGAAGATTTCGACGGTCGTGACGCTTTGAATATTCAGTGTGATCGGGACGAAGTGAAGTCAAATGTTTGGCTTTCGAATCAATAACTGGATATAACTGTACTGATTGGGCGACTGTAGACGAGTTCGTCTAAAATGTAACTAAACATAAAGAGACAGGAGTAGATCACAAGTTTTTCTTGTCCGTTGCTAAACTGAACGCAAGGTTTTATCGGTGTATTTCTATGCAGTGAATTTTCGCATTTTGACACTTTTTAACGCAAGCATTGTTTATTACCGACGAGTAATCGATAAGGCTAGTTAAGAACAATACTTCTATCGTCCTACATGTTCTCGCACTTTCAAGCGTTCTTAGTGTAATCACATTCCTGTTCTCTTGTCTCTCAGTTTTATGGTTTAAACGTAGTGACTGAAAACCATAGTTAACAAAGAATTAACAAAGAGTTAACAAGAGTTAACAAAAGAGTTAACAAAGAATTTCGCCAGGTGACCACTGACCGAAACAAGCGTGTGCTTGCCATCGGCAAATTAAGTTTGACGAATTAAGTTCGATGAATTAAGTTCGATGTTTGAAGCCAACGTCGAGCGTAGTCAAACTTAATATGAATTAGGTTCGGCGGATGATAAGTTCGGCGTAGATTGCATTTTTTTTACGACATGTTTTAGGAGCCTCTTCCTGAGAGGCTGTCATTCGTGGTTGTAAACCGAGCGTCAAAGTCTCTACAGCTTTAGGTGCCCAAATATATAAAGGAAATGGCTAATTAATAGGTCTGAATTAAATACAGAATCGTCCTGAAGTACTTATAATACTCATTAATAGTTGATGAGAAAAATGCAAAAGAAATGAATGTTTAATCAAAATGTGGTAAAAAAAACTTCCTGATTTGCATGAAGTTTTCGCTCGGTTTTCTCGGAGAAAACCATTGGTATCTTGACCATTTTTGATGAACGCGGATGTTTATCTGTACTCTCACCACCGCCGTTCATATTTTAAATAGAACATAACGTCTCCTTCGACTTGCGGGGCGCGATACCATCGGTAAACAAGGTCACCTAGATGCATCCGCTTCGTAAGGAATAATCAGTCTTGAGGTCTGAATTATATGGAAATGCACAGTACGGGCGCAAATAATGTATATATTAACTAAACAATATCGACGCATTGAAAAAGTGTTGTTTATCATTGTTCAAACAATATTGCTTATAACAGAAGAAATAACAACATCGTTTACAGCTGTTTAAAGGGGAAAACTGTTTGATACAACGATCATGTTCACTAGTATTACAATATTATAAAGCACAAAATATATCATGAGGTAAACTGAAAACAAATTGCATCATCCCAAGCTACATACAAAAAATGGAAAACGAAGTTTCAGTTACAGTGGGAGATAGTTATGAATCGAATAACTTGACCCACACGTCACATACACTGGATTCACTTGGGAAGTCCAAAGGGCAGTCTATTGACATTACATTAGTTAATCGGACTCTCACGCGGCAAATTAGTATTAACATATTTTAACCTATCTTAATCTTGTAAATTAGTATTAACATATTTTAACTAAGTGATTTGGTACTCTCTTAATTCTGACGATTAAAATTTCAATCTGTTTGTCCCTGATTCCAATCTTTCCGGTTTGGTATTAGGGACCACACGTCTAAGATTGATGATCAATCTTTTAGCAAAGTGAAAATTAAAAATATCAATCTAAAAAAATTACGTTTCGATCGATTTTAGAGTAAAAGCTGTCTTTCCCGCTAAAAAATAATCATTTACATCAAAAAAAGAAAAAAAATCAATAACTTCAATGACTGAAATTTTCAATCATTCAAATTTATAGAGCATAATCATGGCTGTTTCTTATGAAGATTTTGCCATGTATAAAAAAGGAATGTATGTATGAATCCAACGCATGTACGCATGAATGTATGTGAGCATGTATGTATGTATGTACGTATTTATATATGCATGTATGTATGTAAGCATGCATGCATGCATGTATGTGTGTATGTATGGATGTATAGTATGTATCATGCAGTATGTATACAGTATTTTTACTTCACAATGCCTGTAACAGGCAAATATGAGGTGTCTTACAAATTGTGCGAAAAACTCTTGTCTGAATACTGCGAAAATGATGGTTGCACTTACATAAGCTGCTTCTTACACAAAACGTGACTCCGAACATCTATAAATGGGTCAGTTCGCGTCCTATTGTTCACAAATGTGAGTACAACACAACATTGTTCACACCTACTTTGTTTACATCAGTTCGGAAATTGCAGTTCGATACTGTTAAAGGCTTTGATTTATCTTGCTGTTCAAACTTTGGTAAGCCAAGGAAGGTTTCGTATGGCGGTGGGTACGTACGACGTCTGGAGTTCAGACTTTTTCTAGGTCCCTTGGCTTACTAGAGTTCGAACAGAAAGATAAATCAAAACCTTTATTTGCAATTGTTAACAGCGGTGAACAATTTAATGGTTGTTGTGCGTGCAGAAGGCGGGAATTCGTGTTCTGGTTCAACGTACCCCCTAACGACCGACGCCAGTGAGGACTCTCACGTACGCTTGCCAACTGTTCGCGCTCGAAATCGGTGGGAATGCTCACTTAACAACGTTCTCACACTCCAATATGGGTGTCTTCCGGCAACCAGATGCGGAAATTTCTCTCGGGGGAGTTGGAGTCCGATATTATCTGTTCAGGGATTAGCGTCAAACATCGCCTTGTGGTAACAATGGGACGGAATTGAGCCACCTACCCCCTGGCTACCCCAATGGCCAGATAGAATACTCATATTGCTATTCCTGTGACTAGGAGCTCAGGAAGATTGTGCCGCTGAGTTTGGTCCTAACTACGAAGCATAACGTTTGTACCAGCTTCTATTCTGGTCAGCTAGTATGGTTGAATCTTAGAAGTAATTTGGTCAAAGGGACTTGATAGCTTTCCCTCACTAATTTTGCTAGACTAGCACCCCACTTACACACGTTTGAAAGAGTTAATGAAGAAGGAAAAGGTCGTCTTAAGTAATTAATACATTTATGATGTCATCGTCAACCCTTTAATGGGTGTATTTTTTTCAATTTCCTCGAACCTTAATGAGTTAATGGGCTAAGGAGATAGTTCTTAACGCTTTAACGCCCAGGACTCATCCATTTGACGAGTAAAATTGTCTGGCGTTAACCCAAGTAAAATACTCTGTCGTTAGCCCGAGTAAAATATTAAAGCGCGCCCTTGCTGTTAAAGAGAATTTCGGACAAGTTTTAAAGATGCAGAAAAGAGCGGCAAGAGTAATTTGTAACGCCCATGGTCAGACTTCCAGTGTCAAGCTTTTTAGTCGTCTTCAATGGATTCCCTTCTATGAAGACGCAAAAATAGGGAAATGCTGCCCAGCTCACAAATGTATCAAGAATAAAGTCCCAGCATATATTGAAGATTCCTTAAAGCTTAATAGTGATCAACATACGCGTACCACTAGATACAGTAATAGTAACTTCATTTGCCCCAGGTACAATTGCGAGACTGAGGGCGGAAAGACCTTTAGTTACTACCAGCAAACTATGGAACAGTTTAAAATTAGATCTTAGAAACTCTGTGTCATCAAAAGCTTTTAGAAATAATTACTGGAACAGTATTTTTAACGAACAGAAAGAGCTTCATAATTTTATTGTATAATCAGTTTTTAATCAATTAGTCTATTCACTTATATTTATAGATATATATATTTATATATACGTATATTGCATGTTATCTAACTTTATTTTTAGCTTGAGGGCCACAAGTTTATTAGTCTGTCAACTATTTTATGCTACCCTCATTAAATAAAGAGTTTGTTTACTTACTTACTTACTTACTTACTTACTTACTTACTTACTTACTTACTTACTTACTTACTTACTTACTTACT
>JBAHVQ010000514.1:267266-280432 GCA_036872915.1 Nanipora kamurai
ACTTACTTACTTACTTACTTACTTACTTACTTACTTACTTACTTACTTACTTACTTACTTACTTTACTTACTTACTTGCCCCTTAACAGGTTACTAATGGTTAATTCGATAACTTCAACTCTTGCCAAAAGACAATGCAAATTCTCTAGTGGAATTTTGCTATTTCAGCAGCTCACGACAAAAAATTGTGCTCGTTTTTTTTATCCCACTTCCGATGGGATACGCGGGAGCTTTCACGCGATACGAGATCTGTTCGAGCAAATAAAACCTGGCGGCTTTCGAAAGGAGTGAAGTACTCTTTTAGGGTAAACAAGCGAGGGAAGCAGTTTTAAGTTAAAATTTTTGTCTTTCACATTGAGCATTTGCTTCGCTTCACGCCTTGGTTCTGATCAAATAGACGATTCTTCTGGTGCCAAGTCGCTAGTACATGATGGGTAGAACCAGTCTACCTTGGAACTAACGGACAAAATTTCAATTTCAAATTACGAGCTAAAGTGACCGTTTGCCCCAGGGAGGGCTGGATCTATGCATGTGTCATGCACTAGGAACGTGACATTATAGAAATGGTGTTATCTGGAGTATGTCCATGGACTACTGTACGT
The DNA here is from genome assembly GCA_036872915.1 of Nanipora kamurai. NCBI lineage: Eukaryota > Metazoa > Cnidaria > Anthozoa > Scleralcyonacea > Helioporidae > Nanipora > Nanipora kamurai. Next base: position 267,869 of record JBAHVQ010000514.1, read on the forward strand.
TTCCCACGATACTGTTCGTTTTGTAGGTACCTTCTCATAAAAAATGTTCATGGGAATGTGCTAGGCTCCAAGGATCTGAAGATTATTTGTTTTTTATGTCAAAAACTCCCCAAGCGAACTGTATTGTGGGAGATCTGAAACGAGAGCCCAAAACATTCTTGGAAATTTGTTTTTTCGGTGATACGTATATATAGTCGAATGGTATGTGCCGACGTCACTTGTCGATGACGTAAGAAAACCGTAGCCTGAAATATCGGGTGTCACCTCACTTCACCACCTTTTGTTGAGGAGACGCGTGATTTTAAGTCTAAAAAGTCTTCCTAGGTCTGTTTTTTGTTTTTTAGCTGGCAAATTGGAATGTTTGAGTTCACACTGTTAGGTAATAAAATGAAACATGACCTCAAAAGAGATTCAAATCCGTGACCTTCGGTAAACCAGTTCGGTGCTCCTTTGACTTATGTTTGAATTTCAAGGTTAGCAACAGGTCGTGGAAAGATGGGATCAATATAACAAGTTCTAGTTCAATGATTTGAGATAAAATCATTATTCTCTGCCCAAGTTCATTCTTCTACTTAAGCCAAGTTCTAGTTCCTTCGTTAAGTAAATTAAGAGTCACGTTTGGGAGCTCCAGCGAATACCAGAATTGGTTTTGTGGGTGAAATTTTCCATCCGCGTACGGCGGTCGTTTGGCTTTCAGACCTCAAGAATCAGCAATGTCATGTTTTACTGTGTTATGAAAAGTTCTCTTTTTCTTTCATTTTCTTGAAATGACAAGCTAATGTTTGGCGCACCAGTTTATACGACATTTAATCTTCTTATTGCCAATAAGCTACGTAAGGTGCTTAGGGAAGGTTAGGGTCTAGCATCATCAAAATCATTAGGTTTTTACTGCGTTTTGGTGCAGTTTTTGACGTTTGTGGTGGCAGAGGTGGTGATTGAATTTGAAACCCACTCTCCCTCACTAAGGCACTGTTGGTTCTTACTGGTCTAAGAAGCTCAAGCTGCGGTCAAGACACTTCCCTTTTTAGGTAATTTCGGAACTAGGCGTAGCCACGTAACCCCTATTTTAACACATCTGATGACAAATATAAATAGAATGTTCGTTCTAGTTACTATTATGCAACCATGGCCTAACAACTCAATCAGTAGCGTATCGGACCAAAGTAAACCAAAGATGGTGAGTTTGATTCCCCACTGAGGCAAATTCTTTCGCAACCCTACTTCAAGTTGTATGAGATGAAAATTCTGATGAAAAGATAGAGCAAATGGATATGTAATCACTAGACCTGAATTCGATCAAGAATCGGGCCGATTAGCAGGAACTTTTTCTTCGATTTACTCCCCTAATATGGTCGGTATTACCATGATATTCGATAGGTGCTACATAATAAGTTTATGGACTATGTCGAAAATACAGGTCACTTCAGCCTGGTAAACTGAAGGAAAAATTTACGTAAGAGTTCATGCAAGTTTATGTAAAAGTTTACGTAGATTTTGTATCTGACCTACAACTTCTAATTAGACAGGCAGTTCTTTTTGTTGTTTGTCCATGAATTACTAAATAACACAAACAAATCGTTTTCTTTGTTTCTATCGAGTTGTAAAAAGTCGAGTGGAAAGAAGGAGGACCAAAAAGAGGATCAAACACGAGAAGGAATGTTTGATCTGATTTCCAAATATCGAGAAGTGTGATGAAGAAACGAAGTAATTGCTGAGATTTTTTAGCCAACTTCGAGGTGTTTGGAAATCGGATCAAACACATCTTATCAAAGGAATGCGTACTTACTAAGAAAATCGGGTTTAATCAAAGTTGTCGAAATTTTATGCTAATTCTGGTCAAATTCCCAACTTATGTTTCGGTACCGATGTTTTTTATTGTCTTCATAAATTAATGATTTTGAGAAGTATATTAACCGATCAGAAGCCAGACCTAAATATAAAGGTTATACACGGAGTAAAGTGAAGAAAGACGCGGAAAGAAAGGAGAGTCGATGGAGGGAGAGGTTTGAGAGAAGAAAAAAATAAATCAGAACAATGAGAAGTCAGTTTGCTTCTCTTTATCTGTTCTGACTGATTTTTTTCTTCCACCTCCTTAATCGCCTCTCCCCTCTGCTTTCCCTTTCCTTCATTTCTTCTCTCCGTATATGACTTTCGTTTTGAGCTTTTATTTCTGATTAGTAAATATATATCTATATGTATATACAATTAGATTCAAGCTTGTAATTATGTATTTAGAGCTGTTACCACCATCTAAATTATTCTCTGAAGATGTTGCACCTTTAGCGACAAAAGGTAAGATCTGATTAAATCTTTTATAACCCCACATTTGAATGATTCTACTTTGCATAGTTTACATGGTATTGATACGATATTCACTTTGAAGTATTTTCTCGTAATATGAAAGTGTAGATTCTCCTTACTGCTCTAGCGTTCCCGGTCAATTGGAATTACAGAAACACAACCTTCAGCAAATCGCTGAGCGCGTTTTCAAAATATTACTTTACACCAAATATTATAATAGAAATTACTCTCAGTCTGAAATGGTGACGAAGACGTCAGATCCATAAAAGAGAGATCCAAGCTTGTGAAGCTCGTGTCCGGCTCTAGAAAACGATTTCGGAACGCCGGTCGGGAATCGGAGAGGCAACCTTCTTATGACCGGTGGATACTCTCTAACCATTGAGCTAAGGTTGCAGGTTCGATGCCCGTCTGGAGCTTAGAAATAATGTTTCTGAAGATACGAGCTTGACGAATATTCCCATGTCGTATGCAATGACAGCAAGCTCCCACTTTCCCACATTTGTATCAAACATCCAGCTCATAATAAAGGTCAAAATAAGTAAGTAGAGAAATGAAAAAGCGATAGAGATTCAAGGGAAATGGTTTTCAGTTCACTGAGACTCTGTGACAACCAAGCTTAACTTCTTCCTGTCCGTGTTGGTCCTCAGTGACCTATGGAGACTTCAGTATTTTACTCTGGCTAACGCCAGACGATTTTACTCGTCAAGGGGAGATTCCTCGATCAGGAAAGAGTTAACAAGGGTTTAAGTCCTCGGAGAAGAAAGGGTTAAGGTGTCTATGACATGAAAATCAAGTTCGTCTTAGAACAAATATAAGTGCCCAGCACAACACACAGGAAAAAGCCATGATTAAGTAAAAATAAGTTTTATTAAGTCGACTAACGTTCCGTCACGTCACGAAAACACCATCAGAGTGAAGATAAAATAACAGATTTAAAATAATTGCTTCAGTAGAAGAATGAACTTAGGTAGAGAATAATGATGTTAGTTGTTACTCCGAGTGACGAACCATACCGGAGAGAAAACTCTACATGGCCCTGCAGGGATTCGAAACCGCGACCTTCGGCTTACTAGTCCAACGCTCTACCAACTGAGCTACAGGTCAAGTTGGGAGCTGCAGAAATGTTCCCGCATCATCTGCTATAATTGCAAGTTCGCATATACAGATTAGTAATGCATGACATTTATTGATATATAATATTATGAAGATCAAGAAAAATGGCTTTCATTTCGAGATAGTGACATATTTCGTGATAACTAAGTTCAAGAAAGAACACTGCAAATTACAGTCATATATCGTTACATTCAAAGGGTATTGTAAAAGCAGTTCAGATGTAGACAACGAAAGTTGCGAAATACCCAATTAATTGCCATGAAAGTGTTCTACCTTATGAGTTTCAAGTGAAAAAGTTTACCAGTTTAAGCTAACCAGAGATTTCGTGATGAGCAAAAAAGAGATATAACCAAAGTTTACTCACCGCAAAAGTGCTATTAGGATTAGAGAAATGGTGGCGAGATATTGGAGATGACCGCAAATATTGAACAGGACACACTTATGCCGTGTCCCACCGAGACAACCTCAGCTGGCATTTCATCTCGTCATTGATCATGTTCCAGCCACCAAAAAACCTTTCAACAACCTCCGGAAGTAATTCATTTGTCGTGAGATCTTTCATGACGCTCAACTAGGGCCGCTATTGTTCGACGTTTGGGTCCATCGGAATTCGGAAGACCAGAACCGATTAACAACCGGAGGTATTAATAGCTTAGCTTTTTATGTACGGGGCCATTGCTGGCCAAGTCGAAGCTCAAAGCAGTGGGAAACGCGTGGGAGCATTACACAAGAGAGTTCACCAAATTTCCTGGTTTAACAGTTTAGTTGGTGTGCTGTTTACTTTCTCGTTCAAAAGCAAACCATGGAAGCAATGACAGTCCTCTTGAGTTGGTTAATGCTCACAGCATCAATGACGTTTGGCAAGGAACTCGGAAAGGTAAGCAACCTGTCTTAATTGACTTTCTGACAGTTTGTTTTGAATAAAAACGGGAAGTAATAGTGTAAGGACATCACTTTCCTTGTCGTGCCTAATGAAGAAGGTTGTCTTTGAGTGTTTCTTAGCTGAGTTGAACCGGTAGAGGTTAGACTGACGTGGAAACCAAGTTTCTGATATATGTTGTCAAATTACATGCTCGAATTAAATGCTCAAAATTATTTTACCATTGTCAAGAAAATCTTGATAAAAGCACGTCATGTAAGAGAATCATGAAAATGTTCTTGCAAAGAGTATGACTGCCAATGACTTACTGGGGTGCAAACGATGGGTTCTTCCTAGAATCGTTGATGATAATCCTCTCGACGCACTTAGATCCTTGTCCCTCTTGCGTCAAGATAAATGTCGAACGCACCCTTCGAACAATCTGATAAGGAACGGGCTTCAGCGCCTTAGGTTTGAGACGGCATGCGTTCACTGATGGTTAGAAAGGTAAAATACATTGCGCCAAAAAAGCAATTTATTCTGCTTAAAGTATGAGTAAGAAAGGGCGGCGTTCTTGTTATCTAGTCGCAGTTCCCATCGCACCAGTAAAACAGTTGCAAATTTCAAAGCAATCCTTTTACAGCACTTGGATTTAGATTCGACCTAATGGTGGTAAATGTCTCTTGAAATCTAAAGGCTGTTACAGATCAAGTAGAAACCAGTGTTATTAAAGGGGTTAATTTGACGGTTGTAATAGAAGAAAACGACACGGAAGACGAAAAACAGGAAGGACAAACTACATAAGGGAAAAACCCCAGTACGTATGTTGCTATTCACAAGGCGATTCACGTCTGTTGGAAGATCGCTGACAAAATAGCGATCTGAATCAATCAAGTAATAAAACTTATGATTCTGTCCGTCTTGTACCCTAAAGAAAAGCCAATGCGCAGGGTAGGTTGTCGGACGTCGGGCTTCCGTATTGCCTGAAGCTTTCGTCTTCCAACATCGATCATGCACGACGCAAAACCAAAGGCTACGTTTAGGCGCCACCTCAACCGCACCCTATTCTAATAACATATGAATACCCAGGAAAATTCTACAATGGGATAAAAAAATCTGTGGCATTAAAACACATTTTTAAAACACTACAGCTTCAAAAGTAACCGGGCATAGTTAAACCGATCTCCCGCTGTGATAGAAAAATTAAAAGGCTGGCGTATCTCTCGGGGCTGATGCATGGACCACAAATTGTGATAGCTATTTTGATGGATTATCTCGCAATTTTTTGTGATTATAGCGAGCTTCGATCCACGTCTTGAATCTAATTCTAGAGGTTGATATTCATTGCATAACCTTTAAGCTTATTCCGTAAGCTTTAACCGGCAAATGCTGTTTTCAAAAAGGGTTTTAAATTAAGTGCAATTCATCACAACCATAATCAAGTTGACAGGCTGATCTTCGGCACTGAGATGAATATTACGGAGAGGGCATGAAAATCGCGAGTGTAAACAACGGAGCAAAACCTGCCGGTTAGACATAACCGTGATAAAGTTTGAACAGTGCCAGTCAGGCACATCGGCCGGAATCAAATGCCTAAAGCACTGTAATAAGTAAACGATACAACAAATACGGAACAATATTTACATCTTGATCGAGAACCCAAGGTTTGAGTATTTAACAAGACGCAAGAATAATTGCGACATTATTTTGACTTCATTCCAAGTCATTGTCAATTGACTAAGAAGACGAAATGATCGTTGTAAAGAATTTGTGGAAAAAAGTCGAAATAGATGTCTATTACATTCAGTGCTTTTTACTCTCGATCTCACGAAGATGAAAACTATTAGAAGTCATTATTACATGCCTTCCGGATATATGTTTATTGAACATCGACAGCTTTACAGCATATACTGCCGCAATCGTCGCACAAAGCCGGTCGTAAAGATAGAACCAGTTCTCCATTTAGGTACATTGAGTGAATTTCATTACTACCAACGCTGCCGAGGTCATTCGAAAAATTTGTAAACTTGGCAAAATATGAACATCACTTGCTTTTGAAATACCGGATCAATTATTGGACATTTAAGATAAAATAAAACTCGAATAGTAGTCTCACGAAAATTGGAAGATGCAATTGCAAAATATCTTCATTTTACCATGGGGATCACTCTGCGTGAACTAGAGTTTCCGTATTGCTTGCGAAATACGATGGACAGTTTCCTGGCCACCAAGCAGCGCACAAGGTTTTCCCATTAACGAGAACAATTGGCAATCGCAGCGTCTCAAACTGTTTCAGTATGTCTGCATCAGACTTAAGTTTATTGAAGTAAACAACCTTGAAGCAGACCTATTAACTAAGCAGACAGTGTATTAATCGCTTCAAAGAAACCGCTCAGCCTCTTGGCACGTTCGATGCCCGCTTTTTCCAAAAAATTGTTTGTCTTGGCAAAGTACAGCTGGCAGAAAAATTATGGTAGCCGGCGAGTTCAGTGCAAATAGAGAGGAATTTAGATGAGGAATGTAAGCAATTAAAACAGATATCTAAGTTAATACGTTTGTCAAACTCATCCCTGGTTGAACAGCTGAAACAGTAAGTGAAACATCGACAATAGAGATGGCATCTCTGCATAAAGGGATCAACAATTCAGAGCAATTAAAGTGGGCTAAATATTGTCAATGCAGAGTTACGTTAGTCGAGTTAGAATCAGTCGTCCTTAGACAATTTAGCCGCCTAGAAATCAAGACTGAAGATATCAATGGAATGTCAGGATAGACAGCAACTGCAGCATAAGTAGCTTAGTTTTACAACGTAACCAAAATGTTAGTAAATGAGTTCCTGGTCGATTCCCAAGTTACAATACATGTTGGCAATATTTCAGCCGCCCCAAGAGGATTCTGTACTAATCGCACGTTCCCCAAACGTTTTTAAGAAAAACAATAGATTAAAAATGAAGCCACGCGTTGTTTCTAGGATCGAACTAGACTCGGAAAGGTTGATAGGAACTTGACATCAATTTAAGCCTCATCGTTTTAAGTATAGTTATTTCGATTAAACAAAAGTAGGTCAAGGCAATTCACCTTTCTTGTTTAGTTACCAATGGGCTCACTATTTTTATAACATTCGTTCCTCGTTTCGTGGACTTTGAACACTGGCAGAACTCACCGTGCTTGCCGTGCGGGACGGCATGCATCGCTCACTGCAGGTGAACTGAATGATTCTTGAATGTGCCAGATTACTGCCCCAGCGTTCGGAGTCCAAAACCAGAAATAGCAACCACAGAATTAGATGTGACTAATCGGTTTGGTTTAAGGACGGAAAGGGGAGTTCTTGTAACGACAATGTAACAACCTTCACTGCTGGATGAATTGAAAAGGTCCAACCCTACGACACGGGTGGTGTGTAAGACAATCTCTCCAACCCATACTTCACGACAGCTCTCCTACTTCGATGTCAAAAAACAAAAACAAAAGATAAAGAATGTAAACATGTCCATTGTGTGTGTTTTACGAGACCTACAACAACAGGAGTATTTTGAGTTCTTAAATACCTAACCAAATAGAGCACAGTTCGGCGCTTTTGGCCATTCATGTTAAAATACAGCTAGTTTTGCTCTTAAAAATAGCACGCAGTGACAAAATGAGCAGCTGACCATACCGCTGTAGTCATTTTATGACAAAGTTATAGCCACTACAGAACACGTCAAGTGGCCCTGAAAGTTTTTCGCTGGTTTTAGTGCACTCATCGAGTTATTAGCTGTCGGAGTTTCGCTCTCAAGTACGGCAGAAATTATTACCCTCGTTTCTACTTCTTAATAATGATAAGATGGAACATTTCAGAGTGCGCTGAAATGTCAACCAGGGTTTACGAAGAACATCCCTTAAAATAATCTTGCCATTACATAACGAAAATTTCAGCTCGGTTAACCGGGCTCAACTTTGAACAGGGGCTGTCATTCTTCAATGTTCCCAACCCGCCGCACAAAACTTTAACAAAGCGGATGGATGTCACGCCGCATCCGACACCAAGACTGCGGTTGATACAAAAATAGTATACTACGTAGGCAGTATAAATACCGAGCGTAGAGTTAAAAGGTTAGTAGACTGCCGAACTGAAGCCAGTGAAAAGTCAGTGAAAGAAATGTGTTCTAAAGGCATTAGCTCGAGACGTTAGAATTCTTCAATATTAGTTCCACGGGGGAGTTTCATTTTACTCGTCAAAGGGAGAAATCTGGTAACGAAGGGTTAACTGTACCTACAAGACTGAGGTTAATTTATTCCGTCAACGGCGTATGCGAGTACGGCCTTGGAAACTAGCTGCTAACTTTCGGGTTACCCAAACTTATCACATTGCAAACCTGATTGGGTGCCTTTTATCTTCTGCGGAGAAAGGTGCCCCCAATCTAGGATTTTCTTCTCGGGTCGATTTAGATGGATTCGTTTGGAGCAGTCACTTTCAAGTTCTGTCGTAACATCATGTATGGGTCGCCATTCAGACCGCCCGATCGCGATTTTCCCATACTATGCAGGATTATCTCACTGGCTGTTAAGGTTCCATTGAGGCTATCTTTGCACTGGATGTATTACAATTACTGAATAAGAATTTGCCTAATTTAATTTTATATGATCGGTCAATTGCAGTTGGCACTTTTTCAATACGCTCTTAGGCGATGAACAGTTCATTTTGCATACTATCTACTTTTTACTTCGATATATTTTTAATCCCTGAGCAATCCATGCACAGTCCTATTGGTGAGTAGCTGCTAGAGGCAAACTAGACCACTTCAAACTGTCGGTGTTTCTCATCCATACAACACTGTGTTTAGCAATGCATCCCCTCCAAACGTGGTGACGAGACTGACACCTTAGTTTCCGATAAACCAAGATCCAGAGGCAAATATTACAAAATGACTGGAGGTGAAATGAATACAGCGACAGATGCTTCCACGAAACTTACTATATGAACAACAGACGGTGTTTACATTGACTGTCTTCTTTTCTTCTACATATCGCTAGTTAGTGGGTGTCTTTAGTCTGCCGATACTTGTTGCCACATGTACCAACGATTATGTCTCCTCAGTTCACTGGCCAAAAACCTACTACCTCCCAGACTTTCCGAAAACGAAGATCAAGCAAACCGAAAATGATATAACTAGGCCTCGACTCATCCGCTAAATCGAGACCGCATTTTTAGTTGGTTGAATTTAAAATTTAGAGAATTTTTGTTTGCTCTCATGCCATTCTTCTTTTGGTTAAATTGAATTAAAGTATCACTTAGAATTCAAGAGGGAAGCATGTAAACAAAATGGCTGCCTGATTCGTAAGTTATAAATTGGATAAAGCATAGTCCAGATTTACATAACTTTCATTGCCTTCGATTTTCTCAGCATAAATATCGACATATTACCAAGACAGCTGGTAAACTTCGTTATATATAGGCAGTGTAGGAACTGTATGGGATTTAAAAGTAGAACACTAGATTGGTAGTATTGAACGAATTGTAGAAAACGATTTCACTCCGGACGAAGGACCTTCTCCCAAAACGTCAGTTTTCCTAGACCCACGTACCGGCAGTTTCCAAACCCCTTTTCCTTTTCTGTATGGGATTTACTACGGCTTGCCTTGGATTCCTAATACAATTCGGTAGCTCATGCTGTTTCTATTACCAAGCGCATTCGATTGTATGCAATGCGTTGCCAAGGTATGCATAACCAAAGTAAAATCATCTGTCTTTAGCTTGAGTAAAGTAGTAGCGTACATCCACAGTAGGCGAAAAGTTAAAAAATGGTGATTAACAAATAGATTTCATTTTCCCGTTGTCTATTCAGTTAGAGATACACAGAGGGTGTCACAACGTGGCAAGATCAAAAAATTGGCGCACGAGGTGATAACCAAATGGGTCAGTCACTGACCACGTTGTGACGTCTGCTGTGTATCTATAACTGAACAGAGAACGGGAAATGAAGTATATTTGTTTTATAAGATAAACTAATAAAACGATAGAACAAAAATATTTAAAATGATTGAATGCCTGCAGGGAGTTTTTGGGGCATTGAAAAACACGAAAGCAGTTTTCTGACGTGATCCATGATCTACACAAATGAAGCAACGTCATTGGCTCGTGATGAATACGCGGAGTGTTGGGATTGGTTCACTGTTTCAGTGACGCCATTCGTGAGTCTGTTCTTTAATAGATCATGGCTGACAACCAATGAAAGTGCACGAAGAATGAAATTTATTGTATAAATTATAATGGTACATGTTCGACCGCTACAGCTACGACTTATGATCCCACAGTTGCCCCGTGGTTTGAATAATCTACCTTCTGAAGTTACAAAATTTCAGCCACACTTAATCATTTTTAAAAATAAACGTGGAAGCCACGATGATTATTAGTTATTTAGATGTAACTTTAATGATAATCGCCAGGGCAGCATTAAATTCTTTATTGTAATGATTCGGATTATTGTAATACTTCTGTAATCACAAACACTTTTACTTTTACGCAAAACGAAACAGAGACGCCCGTGTATAAATATTAAAATTGAAAACTACCATAGAAATTGTTGAAGTAATATTTCCATCAAAATAGTCTGGTAAATGAGCGTGTCAAATTAGACGAATACTCCTCAGGGTATTCTACTGCCTGAATGGAAACCCCTTAGAAGTGCCAGATAAATATCTTCCCAATGGAGAGATGTTTATAGATAGGAGACAACAGTTCTCGGCCGGTGGTCTTCAAGAAAAGGCAATACGAACGTGCTGGTAGAAAGCTACTTGAATAATGATCAGGATAAACAAAACCCCCGTCCGTATTAGACTGAAATATATGAAATACTGAATGGTTGATGACAACTTTGGCACCTCAAGCTGTGTTAACCACAGGACAAAATCACTCGTTGAAATAGAAGCTATGATAGCAATGTCCATTACAAACAGATCAAGAGTTCACACTATATACGAAGCGGAAGTCTAGTCTGTTTATCGGCGATGATTTCTGGCTTGATTTTATGTGAAAACTCCACAGAGATCTCTCCCATGCGCGCAGGTAATATACCTGAAGATTACCTGGAAAGCGACTGTCAAAGTATAATACATTCTACCAAAATACTTTCAAAACCCCCACTGATGATTCCTTTTACTACAGGTACAACAAAAACCTCATCCTTCTTCATCTCAATGTTGTTTTTAGGACTAAGACACTGTTTATAAGAAAGTCCAGAGTTTACATTTGATATCACGAAAATAATCAGGTCAAAGTGGAAGTTCCAACTGACATTGCGAAGACGAAAAATGTAGAGAAAGCCTTCCGTGTATTCCTGCAAAAAAGCAACTTTAGCACGGACATAGGCATCGCGCGGGTAGAACTAAGCCCGGGTATCCATATGAAGGAACAACGTTACCTATGGCCATATTTTAATCAGCTGAAATTAGATCTTATCCAATCGCAAGTAATCCACCTTTTAGAGATATTCGGTGGACAACATTTAGGGTCAGTAAAGCCGGGTTCTAGCAATTTCGATCACTAAGATTCTTGCGATTGGAATTATCTTTATCTGATGGATACAACGCGTAATCGTAGTCTTAACTCAATACATGAACACAGCTCTCCAATAATTGGAGGAATATTTGGCATTAACACTCAGTAACATGAAATGATATTTATATTTGGTAAACGAAATTTTCGAGTGTCAGAATGATATATTTATGAGACCCAACCGGGACCAGTTGTGAAAAATTGCAACTCTAGGGCCTCCGTCTGGGAATCGAACCCGCGATCTATATATATATATATATATATATATAAAACCATAACCAGCCGACAATTTTAAAAAGTAAAGTATAAAACACAATCCATAATCTTGAAACTTGAGATACAAGTTGTCTGTCTTCGTCTTTTTTTAACTTGTATCTCAAGTTTCAAGATGTTAATTTTCGGATTACGTTTTATACTTTATATTTATCATATACTTGTGCCTTTATCAGGGCGATAACAGGGTGAGATAAAAACGACATGTCCCAGATATCGATTTTTGTCCCGCTATATTTGTCGCTTTTTGATAAAGGCACAAGTATATAATAAACAGGTTATATGTCACCCTGTTATGGCCCTGATAAAGGCACAAGTATATGATAAGCATAGGTTATCATATGAGGAGCGAGGCGATATCATTTTTCTCGCCCCCGCCCCTCATATGATAACCTATACATACATACATATATAATACACAACAAAGTGAAAACACAAGTTACTTCATCGAATTTTTAATCACTACAGATCTGTTTCGTATGGC
>JBAHVQ010000514.1:280532-295772 GCA_036872915.1 Nanipora kamurai
TCAAAATATTATGCTGGGCATTGATATTTATACTAAGATTACGATTCCCGCCTGGTCAATCGATTGCTGATATATATCGACCGATATATATATATATATATATATATATATATGTATGTATATATTATTATATGTATATATTATATATTATTATATATATATAATATATGATATATATATATATATATTAAACCTCAGTAACATGAAATGATATTTATATCTGGTCAAGGAAATTTTCGAGAGTTAGAATGATATATCTCATAAATATATCATTCTGACTCTCGAAAATTTCCTTCTCCAATAATCGGTCTGTCATTCAAAGCCTCGATATCTTATCCAGCGGGTAATTACCACCAAGTGAACAGCGCCATCCATCCTTTGAACAATTGAACTTAATATTTGTCTGCTGAATAGAACTATTTAGTAGGCATCTCAATAAAATTTACGTTCGGCTGTTTAATTTTTCGATAGCGGGGGTCACTGGTGAAAACTTACTCGGTGGATAAGTCATCAGGGTTTTGAACAACTCGTCCCAGATCTGTTGATGTAGGAGAACGAATTCGGGCAGAAGATTAATGTTAGAGGCATGTAACTCCGAGTGACGAACCATACCGGACAAGTAGAGAAAACTTTACTTGGCCCGGCTGGGATTCGAACCCGCGACCTTCGGTTTTAGTCTGTTTCGGAATATCAAAAACCCAAGGAACATCTTTTCACGACCAGCTCCCAACTTGACCTGTAGCTCAGTTGATAGAGCGTCGGACTAGTAAACCGAAGGTCGAGGGTTCGAATCCCAGCCAGGCCAAGTAGAGTTTTCTCTGCTAGCCCGGTATGGTTCGTCACTCGGAGTAACATGTATCTAATATCATTCTCTACCCGAGTTCTTCTCCTACATCAGTTATGTCAAAATCTAGATAAGACTTGAAATTTGTCTCGATATTTAAAAAACTAGTTAGTTTCGATGTATATAAAACCAAAGTAACATCATTTCGCGACCAGCTCCCAACTTGACTTGTAGCTCAGTTGGTAGAGCGTCGAACTACTAAACCGAAGGTCGCAGGTTCGAATCCCAGCCAGGCCAAGCAGAGTTTCGTCTACTTGCCTCTCTAACATTACCACCCCAGATCTATTCGGCTTTTTGGAACCAGTTTCTTACTCTTAAATGGCTAATTATTTGATAGTCTTTTGTATCGTTGTCCAGCAGCCTCGTATCTTTCGTAGGGCGAAAGTTCTTTTGAGTTTCTGACATAATACCGAGGCTTTTACAGGCTATCAGATAAGCCATATAATACTAAATAAGGCGCACTTGATAATTAAAGTCTATCGGTTAACAGTTGTTACTGTTCAGCCTTATCAATGAATTAAGGAGAACCTGGTAACATAGTACGGTTAAACAATAACATATTGAACTATATTTGTAACTCATGTTAATGTGCCATGCTTTTTCGTGCTCGGAGAAAGCATTAATGAGCAAAATAACGCAGTTAAACCAACATGGTATAAAAACAACTCAAGTGTTCGTGAGCATCTATTATCTAAACGTTTAATCCCTGAACTAGACATTCCTGATCGTCAGGCAACACGCTGGGCTGATAAGTATTTTTAAGTCATTCCCTAGGTCGTTTCCGTTCTCAAATCTCTAAGATGATTTTAATCAAGGTCAAAGTTCTTTACTGTTGTTATTAACTTTATCTCAACGATGAAAAACGACAACGAGCGAATGAGCACGCGACTGAAAAGAAGTGAAATAAAACATTAGGGATCGGTTAGAACAGGTCGAATATCCCCAGTTAAAGTCGGCTAGAGGGAAAAAGTTATCACAGGAGAGATTCCTCAACCGACCTAGGTCCACGAACCTGGTCATGAGAGGCAGATGGACAGTAAGGATTAGTCCAATTTAGTGATTCTGGATGTGTGATCAACCTAATTGATGAATCTGATCGCATTCTTTAGAAACAAATCTAAGCCTAAACTCTCAGTCTACCTTAAAACCTGATCGTCATCTCGTCGATCAATACGATTTTTCCCTTCCTGGGATAGGAAACAATTAGGCCAAAATTTTATGTGAGACGTCATGCTAATTAATCGTCTATTCTTTTTATCATCGAGTATTAAGTACGTTGAAGGAAGTTAAAAAAAGTGTTCAACATGTATATCAAACGTTGAGTGCTCTACATACTACATGCTCTATATGCTACAAACCGTCTACTCGGTTTACTCCAAAACCTCCCAAGGAAAAAATCGAGTCAATGAGCGCTTCTCTTTCATTTGATCTCTCACTGAGTAACTGTTTTTGTCTTGCAAGGCCGGATAAAAACGTTAGCTTTTGAGCTTTATTTCCTCGGATTTTACTTTAGTTAGTTGTTTCAGTTTGTATCATTTATCCCTTCAGTTTGTGTAATTTATCCCTTCAGTTTGTATCATTTATCCCTTCACAAGGTAATGATTTGCCTTGCAGGGGCGGGTAAATACATTGGCTTGTATTCCTTTTTTTTTTATTTAGATTTTTTCGTTTACTTTTATAATGACATTTTCCTCCTCAAAGTTAGTGTTTTGTTTCTAGCATGGGCGGATAAAAATACTGGCTTGCATCTCTTATTCCCATCTTTCGCGTATTGGCATTCCCTTGGGGCCTCTGCCGGGTCCTCCCCTTTTCGGTTAACTGATCGACGTTTTAAAATAGCAAATGACTATTCATCATTTACACCTCACTAATTAGTTTGTTATCGATTTTACAATCTTATTGGTCATCTTTTTGTCACATGGTTTCTTCTCAATATAAAAACATCATCTATTTTTTTGCATTTTACGTTTCACTCCGACGAATGGCCTTTGTTCGAAACATCAGTTTCTCCACACTTAAGTTCCGGCAGTTTCCCAACCCTTTTGTTTATCTACAAGCAGTTCAATACTTCCGACGCAGCACTCTACTTTTATCCTCATAATTCTGCGAGAAATATTTTGCGGTCAAACAGCTGGAGCTAAAGCTTTCTGGAGACAGCATTCTGGCGCTTCTAAACTTCATCGGCCTCTCCTTATCTTTATCTTAGCACGAAACGGTCAAAACTCAAAACCTTTCGAACTTCTGGCACACCAGACGAGCGGCGAAATTCTTAGACGCCAATGACAAGATCCCGTCATACAAGATGAATCCCACCCTAAGCGAGTTAAACGATACGTATCAGGACAATGCTTGTCAACGAAGCATGTGTAAATATGGTTGGTTATTGAAACCAGAAGTGTAAACATGCCATCACAAGAGTGTAAAACAACGCTTAACCGCAAGAGCTACTGAAGTGGCCCTTGAGAAATTTGAGGAAAGTGAAAACGCAGTGCGAGGCAAAAACTGAATATCGTATTACTGACTCCTTTTGTTTGAGTGTTTGAGCGAGGGTCATGTTCACAGTGCATTGTTAAGGAATTCTTACTACTGAGGCATAGTATGTAAGGTAGCCATTTTTGCCATGCAATCCAGTGTACTTTAAGACCATCCTTTCTGACTTTTGTTGTACATACGATAATAACATACGCAAATAACAGGCAAAATTGCACAGACGAGTTTGTCTATCCGCCCATAGAAACCATGTTTATTGATGATGAAAAGGGCTTAGTCTACGGGGTAAAAATCAAAAATATTGCTTTACTACTGGGGCAAGCAAATGGCCGGCTGGGCGAAATGCCCCAGTAGTTATAACGTTAAAAAATGCCATAGAAACATATGAAATGACTTATTTCGTGAAATTACGAGAATTGAAGCTAGAAGCAGCCAAGAGGTAAAAATAACCACTGGAACGTGATAAGCAGACCTTGTTTAAGAAAATTGTGCATGGTGGAACGCAAGGGATGTCGCATGCTAGAATGAAGTTTGGGAGACATGATACTTATTTGATCTTATGGTATGCCCTCGAAAGAATATTTTGACGTAATCTGATCGATTGAGAGAATTCAAAAGTGTAATAATTTTTATTGGTAGGAACCAACTAGTGGACTATTATTTCGTGCATTCTGATTTGTTGGCTTGTTTTGGTCTTATAGTACTAGACCATCGATAGCGAAACAAGCCAATTTTCAAATTCAAAACAATTGCGGAAGATGCTCGTTTTTGCCATTTGGATAATTTGCTGGAAAAATCAGTGCCTGAAAATACTAAAATGGTAACAAAATATGAAATGAAGGTTTTTAATTGTAAAAATAAAAGTAAAGTTGCACCAACCTCAACAGTACCATCACCAATTTCAGCAGTACACCGCCTACGTCCACAATACCACCACCAATGTTAACAGTACCACCAACCTCGACAGCCCCACCGGCCTCGACAGTACCACCGACCTCGACAGTACCACCGACCTCGACAGTACCACCAACTTCGACAGTACTACCAACCTCGACAGTACCACCACCTTCGTTAACAACGCGGCCACCAACGTCACACATACCACCATTAAAGTTCCCTCAATCATCGTCACCACCTCTACAAACATTTCTACGACACCTTTACGACCATAAATTTCAAGATTCACCTCTAACTTTCCCATGTTTGTTTTCCTGACAGCTTTGCCTACAGAACGATGATTGCCCCACAGGAGAATGCTGTCTGGGTAAAGTTTGCACGGCGTTTCTGTCCGTCGGACAGCAATGCAACGCTTTCACACAGGTATGGACCATTGAAGAAATTAGCCAAGTTCAAACTACATAACTTCAGTTCAACACGAAAAAAACGTTGTAATTCCACACCCTTGTCAGGTTTTTTTTTGTCTTTTTACATACATATTTACTTTACTATTTAGTTTACTTCTGTTCGGAATTATGCGTTATTACCAGTTCTCTACGAGATATGAAATCGAGTAATAATAGGTTAAACTCAATCTGAGATACGCTTGAATCGTTCTGTCCAAAGTTCTACCTTTAGCGATATAAATTGTCTGACATTGGCCAGAGTAAATTAATTGAACTATCTAGACAGAAAGGAGTTAAAGAACCATAGTCGGTCGTTGTCACTTTGCCTTGTGGGAAGGAAATGAACCCTCTACTGCACAAGCACTGTTGCCATTTAACAAATTAATATACTATGGCTAAGGTCCGACATTTTTACTCGTCAAGGAGAGACCTCCTGGACATCTGTCATGTGAAGGGTTGAAAACTATCCCGTTTAATAATGAGGCTTGCTTCTTGCTTTCCGTTTAGATATTGAGCTTGCAATGCCCGTGTGAGATTGGGTCTTCATGCATCACGATGAAGTGTGACAGCATCAGAATGCCCAATGAAGAAGCAATAGAAGACAGAGACAGCCTCCATATCAACAGCAACACCATTGACGAATAAACCTTAGTTTCACATGCACACGAATTGTACATAGGCTCCCAATGCTCAAGTGACCAGTTAAACTAAAACCGAATTAACGCCTGGCAAAAGATAGAAATACTTTTCGGAGAAACATCACGAGAAAAACTGTTCTCTAGTCTTACCGCACGTAAATACTTGATTGAAGTTAGAACGTTTTGAATTATTCTCAGAAGTAGCACTTGGTTTCCTAACACATCTTGTCTCAACCCTATGGAAATTAAGTTTCCGCAAAATTATTTCTTACTTTTGCTAGGACCTTTAGACAAAACATGTCGAAATTTGTAAGATTTTTAAATTTTGTCAGATTACCATCACTGATTAGGGTGGAGGTTGGAAATGAAATACTCTACGAGAAATTGAAAACTGAATAAATTGAATTGTTTTGTCAAAGATTGTAAGCTAAGATGAACTAAACCTAGCAACGCAAAACCATACACCGCTAAGTTAAGCTAATCTACTCGGCCGAACTACAGTAAATTTGACTAAATCATACGGAATAGATAGAACAACATCAAACAAAAGTATACATGAAGTACGTAAACACCTATATTTAAAAAATACACTTATAAAACTTATACAGAACTGATTAAACAAACATCAGTTCTGTACCACATTTACAAACACTAGTGTCTGTATCAACTAGTTATGTGTCAGCTCTTGCACACTCAAACCGAACGTTTTGATTATAAATAAATGCAATCTTTAACAACTTACAATTGGTTTCGTTTCACTACTCTTTTATAAAGTCCTCTATAAGTTTGAAGTCAAGAAACAATTTGTGCTTGATAAAATACATTTCCTTAACCTGGTTGGCCATCGATTCGTTGTTACTTTTGCATGTGTTGCATGATGGGTCAGTCTCATGATGAGTTTTACTAATGAAGAGAACGCTGACATATTATTGCAAGACCACCAAAAACGCCCCTTTTATTATTTTCCTCTAACGTCAGTTGATTTTACGTGTCAGAAGGAGAGCCCTTGGAAAACAATTTATCGTTAGTAGCCCTGGTGAAACCTCATGCTTAGCAGGGATAGGTTCCTGTTTGGTAGAAATGCTTTAGATTTAAGTCAAGTATTTTTGCCAGTGCTACGTAGAATACGTACGTCACGTGGTTCCAATGCCTTTTCTCAGTCATCCACATTGTGTAATTAAATACGGTGAATGGTTACATCATTGCATGTAAAGAATGCCTGAAGTTTTGACGAGCTATTGCATTTTTAACTGTTCAAAACGGGGGTGGGACACTTGGGTCACCTGGGTCCACCACTGCCCAAAATTGCTAACAAACTGACCAACAGCCATTTTGAGTAAATTGGGGGCCAAGCGATTGTCTCCAGGCCTTTTACCATCTGTTCGAGAGTTCATGTTCGTGAGTTTACTAATAATTCACGAATTTACTCGAAAATATCATCTAATTTGTAAAAAAAACGTCAAATTCACCGTAATTAAGAATGGTTCATGTATTGGAAAGAAAATCCCACTTTTTGCGTTAATTGTTTTGTATTCTTTTCATTTGAAAAAAGAAAAAAACAACGGACAAAAGTGAAGTGGCTTGGCCCCCAATTTATCCAAGATGGCGGCCTTTCAATTTGTTACCAGCAATTGAGGGACATTTGGGTACAATGCCTTCTCGAGTTAATTAATATACGATCTCTATGATTTCATGGTCGTCGTCTGATTGACAAAGGATCGCGAAATCTCAGGAAAGCGGTTTGTAAAACTTGATTTAAGGATTTTAACAATCGTTACCTAACCCTAATTATCAAGGTGATCGTGTATTTAACACTAACCCTAGCTAAAGTAGATCGTTCAAGCAACCCAACATAGCAAGCTATGTTTAAGGAATATTTTGCGTTTACACTCGACCAAATGGAATAGAGTCTATATTAAGCGAAAGTAAATTTTCAACTGTTCAAATCAAACATTTTAAGACTCAACCGGGACTAGCTGGGAAAAATCCCACTCTAATACTTCCGGCTGGCAATCGAAACCCGCGACCGACGAATCTAGTTCAATGCTCGGCCAAAAGCACACGATAAACAAGATACTAAACAGTAAACTGGCTTTCCGACAATAAAACTGTACAACGATATCCTCGTCTAAATCAAAATGCAGAAAACCAAAAGGGTCAGGCTACCGAAATTTATAGTTAAAGTAGTTGGGCGAGTTTGCCCAACTCAATGTAGTGGCGGGAAAACCGTTAGCCAACGAGAAAGTCGATACGATTTGTTTTTCAGTAGTGAAAAAAATTGTACGACCAATCGTAATACTAAAAACCATGACCAGCCGACAACTTCAAAAAGTATAAAATAAAACAACATATTCCGAAGAATGTCATCTTGACTCATATCTTGAGTTTTCAAGATGACATTATTCTTCGGAATATGTTTCATTTTATACAATCGTAATACTGACAAGATACTTTTTCACCAAAAAAAAAATACGGCCAGTCAGAGCCTTTCAATTTCAAGCGTACGACTTCTGTTCGTGTCATTCATTGCGCGAAAAACTTAGTATTTATGTAAGAAAGTATTTTTTCATACTGCGGTTGAGGTATGTGAAGGAACTTCTCTATTTGGGAGCCCGGTAGAACAGCACCATTTGCAAAATTTTCTGCTGGTTTTGCAAGCGTAACTTCACTAAGGCTTCTTCATTAAGCCTCTTTGGCTTCATTAAGCCTGTTTTTCTCTAAAATATTTTTTAGCGCAAAGCGACTGTTTCTTTTTGTTGTAGGCTTTCGACTGGAACAACTGCGAAAACTATTCAGGTTTATACAAAGAAACCTGATTCGCACGATATATTTTGCCTTGTGCAAAACGGCTTTTACACACCTTTTCTAACAATCTTCACCCACGCGACAAGGAGACCACAAAGAATGACAACAGAAAAACTTCCTTTGTTCGTGAAAGTTAAAAACAATGGAACACGTGGTGAGCCCGTGAGACGCACGTGCTTCACACCAGGGGGCTGAACAAGACGGAAGAGGCAACACACGAACAAAAACTATTTCCCTCATTTATTACCTTTATAATCCTGCTCAATACTTTTTTTTCTTATTTCAATCGCGTTCTCCACAAAAGGACGGCTTGACAAGTGCAAGACAAAAGGTTTGACGTTTTTCAGACTGTTTATAAAGATACTGTTATTGAACAGTCAGATATTAAGCCACCTCATCAAAAGAATGTCCATTTATTTATTACAAGGCAAATTAGTATTTTAATTTTCTTCAAAAACTTCCCCATTAAGCAAAAAACCCAGAATGCAAAATAAAGACTCTTCACTCCAGCTGCCCGAGTTTCATGAATTGCGAGAGGATAAGTCTCTAATAGCCTTTTTCCCCTGAAAAAAATCGTTAAAAGCAACTGCGCCTTCTGGGCGAGGAAATTTTTGACTTGTTTTACCCTATTGAAAGGAGTAATTACATTCGTCTGTTTCTTTTTGTGTTCAGAGCGGTCTATTTTGTCAATGCAGGGTCACAACTAGATTGCATATGCGAGAACGATGTGTTAACATGAACATCATGTTGACAAGGATGAGTAACGAAAGTAACATATTTAAGATTAACAACCCTTGACAAAAATCCTGTGAAATATTTGGGTCGTTAGGTTGGTAAAGTCCCAATATAAAATCCCAGCCTTGACCCCCATTCTGCATCAAATGCCAACCCAACACTCCTGTCACCCCAGAACCCCAGCCTGAACCTCGGTCCTTTCTCAATGTTCATCGCCATTATTTAAGCTCCAACTCGTGTATCCCATCAAGCCATAACCACTGTGGAAAGCACGATTAAATTATCTGAATGAATGTTACATGAAATCAATGAACAGGTGGCAAGAAGAACTCCACTTGGAATAAATTATTTCCCACGAGACGCTAATATTTTAAGCAACAGGCGATCGCAGCGGCGTCCGTGATAGGCCGAGATGGGCTGCTTTGTGATTAAAGCTGAAAGTTATTAATATTGGAAGACAAATAAAAATCAGCCCACCCAACGCAACTCCGTGACGCTGGCAACATTCAGCATTGAACGCCAAAGCATAAACAAGGGACAAAGAACAGTCAACGCATCCAAGTCAAAATGTTGTCGCTGATTAGGTGTATATAATCGGTGAGCCATCGGAGCAACGGTTGGTCATCAACGAATAGTAAGCTGAAAGCTGTGTTTGGTCTTGGTTTTCTTTTTCTACACGAATTTGAAAGGTAAGTCTTTAACGCTGTAAAATTAATGCAATGTAACGGCACTGGCGTAGTTCGCAGCTGAAGAATAATGCTACGTCTTGATTCGCAAGCCATGTTGAATAAAACGTTTTTATGAAAGGGAAAAAATAAAAACTAGCAAAAAAAAACAAAAAGGAAGACTAATTTAGGTTTATTTTCACAATAACACTGAACCTCATAAATAATCAAAATCTCTCGTCGATGCCTCTGGATGGGCGGAAACCAATTACAATGCATTCTTGGCCGTCTTGACAATAATTTTTTAGAAGTTTGTTTATTGTATCTGATATTTCAGGGACGAGGGTTAAAGTGTGAGGATTCAAAAAATGCCTGGAGGGATCGAAGCGAGCAAGATGAAAACGAGCGACGAGGACAAGCCGTCAACAGACGACCAGACAATGAGTAAGCTTTTACAAGATGAGGCTTTGGCCGCACGTATCTGTTCTGACCTCGAGCAACTAAAGTACGCACAAATTTTAACATCCCTTGCTAGGGGAACTTTTTGCAGCAGCCATGATTGCTCAGTGTTCCCAGTGGAAGGGAATGCCATGTACCAGTTTGGTAAAACAGAAGTACTTGAATTAGATCGAAAGGGATTTTCTCGGCGCGACAGGCGAAAAGTGAAACCCACTAAAAAGATTCGCGAGCTTCGAGAGAGGAGTGGACAAAACTCACAGCGATCCTTCAGGAAGATGAGGGATTTGGGGACCGTAAGGGGTACAATGAAGTCGTGGGAACAGGAAGAAAAACGAGAAAAGGAGAGACGTGAGTTGGAGGTAACAGGAGACAGCAAAAACGATAAGACAGAGAAATGGATGATTGATGAGAAACAGGAAGACAAGTTAATGAACCAATTTACAAGCAAAAACGATATACAAAGGGTGAATACCAGGCAAAGCAACGCAGCTGATACCGCAACAGCGGAAGAAACCCAGCACACAACGGCAAATAGTTCAGAAACAGAAAACCTGATAGCTGATAAAGAATGTGCGTCGACACCGCTCAAGAACAAACCCAGATATAAGTGCAACCAGTGCGGAAAATGTTTCAAGACCTACTACACCTATAGTATACACATACGAATGCCTGAACACACGGAGGAAACGCCGTTTGTCTGTGATATCTGTGGTAAAGGTTTTCGGCTCTCTAGTACGCTGTGTCGACATAAAATCATTCATACGAGCGACAAACCTCATCAGTGTAAAGTGTGCTTGAAGAACTTCAACAGATCGTCGACGCTGAAGATGCACATGAGAACGCACAGCGCTCGCAAACAGCACGTGTGCGACGAATGCGGCAAAGGGTTTCACCAGAAGGGCAACTTGAGAAACCACATGTTTGTACATTCAGGAGAAAGACCGTTTCAGTGCGAGTCATGCGGCCGTCATTTTAACAAAAAATCCAACCTGAAACACCACTTGAAAATTCACGAGCTCAAAGGGAAAAAGGCCTGCACCGTTTGTAAAAGAATTTTTCCCAAACTCGAGGAGTTGCAGGAGCATGTGGAGACGGTACACTGCAAGTAAGAACACGATGAAATTCCGCGAAAATTAAGGAAGGAGACTCACATGGCTGATACATAGATGTGACAAGCATGAGGTTCCTGTCCACTTAACTGCAGCTGTAACGCTGTGTGACTCAAACAAAAGAAAACTTGTAGTTTGACAGCTTTTTAACAAGTAACCAATCACAGAGTCTTCCTGTTGCGAAGCTCTTGAAGCAATGTTGTACTCGCAAAGCTTTATCTCGTATAAGAAGTTCTGAATTGTTCAAACGTACTTTGATTCGTCAGTGCAAATAGTGTAAGCGGCTAGAGATTGATATCCCAAACTTTCTCTACTACGAAGCTGAATTACAGGGTTCCAATTAGTGGTTCGCAACTCGCAAATTGCGAATAGGATATCACATTTTGCGAATGTTATTTCAAAGATTTTGCGAATGCTGCTTTGCTAGTAGTCTGAAGAATCGCAGTGAATCGCAAGATGAGTCGCGTGAATTGCAACTATTGTATCATTATGATTTACTCATTGGAGACGCAACAGTCACCACGATTCAGGTTCCATACCGTTGCACTGCGATTTCTGGTTTCTGTTAAACTGTAATAAGAATCGCAGTAATTACAATCGCAAGAACAACCGTAGTTCTTTCTTCAGAGAATGAGAAACATTAAAGTCGGAAATAGTTTTCGTATTGTCGCAAACAACTTTCCATGAAGCTGCCGCAATGCTTATGAGCCGTGTCAACGATTTTGCTGAGAAACAGCTTTTTCGACACCAAGTCACCAGGAATTAAAGTCCAAACCATTAAATTCTTCTAAAACAGAGTCATCTTAACGTCAGCTTTGGAATAAACTTTTAGGTTTTCTGGAAAGTGAATACAATGCTGACATGAAAAGGAAAATTTTGCGAACGCATTCGCAGTAACTAACTCGAACCCTGAATTATCACTGGAAAAATTGAGTCCATCCCATAGCACGTCAAAAAACTGTACATAGTTAGCAGATTAAACAATATTCTACTCTCAACCTGAAATGATAATTTTCATTTTGTCATAAAATATGATGTAAGTTATTTGGAAATACACGATGATCTCTACCAGGTTCGCTAAACTTGTTTGCAAACTGTCTCGAAATAGCAAGGAAATATAAGGGAAATTTCAGTGAATTTAATTTGCATCTACGCAGCACCTGATTTTTAAATCGAAGATAAGATTACTTTGGTTTACTGAATGCTGAACACAAATTTAGTTCATGTGCATGAGAGTTTGGTATATATCAGACGACTAGCGAATAGCGAACGATCTCTGAGCAATATGACGGGAACCGAACCCGCAACCCTCCGATGACCGGTGAGACGCTCTAACCATTGAGCTACCACGACTCAGATGGTGAGTTGAGGTGCAGTTTAGGTGACACAATGACAGTATACATTAATTTCGTTTAACATTTATCAGTCGGTGGATCAAAACGTAGCGTAAACGGCCGTCTACACGAGCGATTTGTCTTGCGATTTTTATCCTTCTGCGGTTGAATAAAGTGACTTACGATTTTACTATCCCATTTGTGAAAAGCTAATATCGTATAAAACTAGCCCATGGATACAGCCATTAAAAAAAGGATGACGGGCGAACCCTAACTTGAATTGCAAGCTGCTTGAGAACATGAAAATACTATGGAGAGCAGAGTTTACACTGTACTTACAACTATGTCGGATGGATAAGATTTCTCCCAGTGATTCACTTTCTACAAGTAAGGCACTTCTGATATTTTTGAACGCCAGAAAAGAAAATATTCATAATTGTTTTTATTCAAGGCTGATGTGAATTGAGAAAATTGTAAACGAGAGTGAGATTCCCATCATCTGTTTCTCTGAACAGCTGTCCCGCCGAGTCTTTAGAACAACAGGCAAGTTAAATGGCAAATTAGTTTAACTTCTTCCTGTCTCTGCAGGTCCTCAGTGACCTACGGAGACTTTACTATTTAACCCTGGCTAACGCCAGACGATTTTACTCGTCTAGGGGAAAGTCCTCGGACAGGAAAGAATTAATTGGCAAAGTCCTGTTGTGCCATATGACTGTGCCGCAAGACTCGCGATCTAAAGCCACGTCAAGCTTGCTAGGCTGAGTTAAAATCATAAATAATGCCACATGCATGTGGAATTCTAATTAAGACGTTTCCGTTTTATAAACCAAAAGTTATCCACGATGTTATACCACGATGCCACAAACCGATCGTGTGACTTACTTTTATAGTAGTTTTGCCGTCAATACGTTTGTCTTCGACGATTTTCCCGTCGCATCGTAGATTCGGATCATGTTCGGTTACGAGTGTGTTGAGTTGTGGAGGTTGCAAGTTAATCGTTTACGTTGTTGTAGTGTTTGGAAAGACTTTGGATTACGTTTCGTCTCCCTCAGCAACGGCCATCTTCAGTGTCAAGTAATCATTCCCATACGTATCCTGACTCAGATACCGATTCACTTGATTCTCAAGTCGATGGTCGCCGAAAAGGCCATCGAAAGATCAAGCAGTCACGAACGACATTCTTTCTCAAAACTGCAACAACATGGACTATCAACAACCAACGTCCACTGAGACTATCAGGTTCAAACCTTTTACATTCTGTGATCAGGCTTAGCAAAAATATCAATGCCCAGCATAAAACACGAATAAAAGTTATGACGACATAATATTAAATCAATTGAATCCAACGTTTCGTTGCTTACATCTTCAGAGATAATAATTTACATGAAGTAATCTTCAGTCAACAGCAACACTAGTAAAAGTATAAAGTCACTTCATGCAAATTATTATATCTGAAGATGTTGCTGTTGTAGATTATACTAATTTAATATTATGTTTTCTTAATAAGGTTTTTATTTAAAATAGAAAACATAAAAAACATGTAATCGTAAAGTCAGGTATTCGGATCCAAGTTGCATCATATCATATGTCAACTAAAATGGGCAGGAATACTAATTCATACCAGGTAAACATCTAAAAGAGTGGCAACAAAAGAAGTCGTTTTAACTCCAACAGTTATAAAAATAATTTTGTGTATGTACGAAACAATGAGGTTAGTAGATCAGTCTGGGGTTAGTGAGTGAAGGGCTTTTATTAGATTTGTTAGTGTATTAGCCAGGCACATGCGTGGGGGGAAGGTATGGAAACAAGCTAAACTTGATTTCTATGGGGTAATGTCATAGCAAGAGAAAAAGAGAAAGAAAAGGAAGGAAGGGCAAAGGATTAAGGACCTATTGATTTTATTTTGTCTTCTTATTAGGGCCTTTGTTTGTGTGTTATGTTGGGTACTGATATGTTTGGAAAGTCAACGTTTTCCGTCTCTTCTCTAGCTGATCAGGCTGAGTTGTCTCAACTGGTCTGCTTTGGCAACATAAGAAACACGTCGAGTGTGTCACAACGGAAACGTCTGTCCACAGCAGGTTTAAACTCGAGAGCAGCAGGTAGTTAACCTCGTCTAAACCAGAGAGTTTATGTCTTATTTGATCGCTGTCTCGTGATGAATTACGACAGTTTGTGACAGGAGGACGTTTATTGTAACTTGGATATGGACATGGTTATGGAACAACTTACCTTTAGAAATTAGGTCATTACCATGTTTAAATATGCTTAAGAAGGCACTCTCTGAAAGTCAATTTTGTGTTCAGAAGGAACTCCATCATTTTAAGCCGTAGTTATTTGTACTGATTATATGTGTATATATGTATATACATGTGTATATATGTGTATATATGTGTATATATTTGTATATATGTGTATATATGTATATATATATAACTTTAATAAAGTTAGAAGAGCGTCTCAGAGTTTCACGTGACCACAACACGATCATCAGGCGACTGACAGTTCGCCTCTACTATTCATTTACATAATATGGGTCTATTTGACCGATATATATATATCTATATATATATATATATATACACAGTGAGATATTACAGAGTGTTCTCGTCGCTCGAGACGAGAAGACTCTTTAATATCTCACTGTAATTTAGCTCTGCCACATGGTATCGAGCACTCCACTGGTTTATATATATATATATAAACTAGGATTAGGAGAATTTGTAATTCAGATGAAATGTTTGAGAGGTTGAATGAATTTTCGGTAGATTTTGTTAAAAGAGGCTTTAAAAAGAATATGGTGGATTCCCAGTTTCGTAGA
>JBAHVQ010000514.1:329643-346538 GCA_036872915.1 Nanipora kamurai
CTAGAAAAGTTTTTGGGCTAATTGCATGTACCTTTTGCTGGCCACGAAACCAGAGTAGCACTTTGAATATGACTAACTCTAAACTCAGTGTTACAAACTCAGAGCATTGCTCAATTTTGGGCAGTCTCTCAAGTTGGGGCCCCTAGTAAGATGGGGGCCTGGGGAAAGTTGCCCCCTCTGCACCCCCCGACGGCCCTGTACAAAAATAAAGACATCTTGCCAAAAATACATCAATCTATATGAAGGACATCAAGTAATTTTACTGACTGTTCGACTGAGAATTTTCAACCATTCCATACTCCAAACCAACCTTGGTTGTGTCCTTCATAAGTTCTAAGTTTGTACGTTCCATTTAACCAGTTCCTTTGTAAAAGAAATCTTTCCGCAAAAACTTTCTTCCACTGCAAAACAGATTTCCGAAAAGCATAAATATATGAGGCGCGTTTCCTGCAGCATTTAGGGAGAAGCAAGGAAAGAAGGGGAAAATGGAAGGGATAGAAGAAGAAGGAAGGAATGCAGGAAGGAAGTCAGGAAGAATGTAAGGAAGGGAAGAAAGGAAGGAAGGAAGGAATAAAGGGAAGAAAGGTAGGAAGGAAGAATTGAAGCAACGAATGGAGGAAGAAAGAATGGAAGGATGAAAGGAAGGAATGGAAGGAATGTAGGAAGGAAGAATTAAAGGAACGAATGGAGGATGGAAGGAACAAAGTAAGGAAGGAGGGAAGGGAAGAAGAAGGGTAGGAAGGAATGATTGAAGGAAAGACCAAAAGGAAAGATAAAAGAAAGGGAACAAGAAAAGGAGAGGGAATGAAAGGAAAGAGAAATGGAAGGGAAGGAAGAAAGGAATGTCGGTCTTTACATGTATATCGCCATTTGGTCGAGTATACTTCATGAACTGCTTTCTGCTGCTGGTCTCAGACAACTGATAATCAGGACTCCTACAGCAACGATAACCAAACATACAATACATCACATATCAAACAATGCTAACTACAAAATAAACTAAAAATTTCAATTGTCAACTATGTTTTTCAAACAAATTCCTTAATTTAGAGCTGAAAAATTCTAGAATTCATTTCTAGGTGCACACTGTACATGCAGACCTAACTCTCTGAACCATCAAGTTACAAGTTTCAGCATTGATATTCAAAGTTTTTTGTATTACGGATAATTACTGTAATTCAGAAATAGCCCATTGGATGGATCACAATTCTAAAGCAAACTGGTAGTACAATCACACCTGTCACTGAGAATATCGCTTACCGTGTGAGTTGTTGCCACAACAAAGGGTTGTTTGCCAGTTCATACCATGCTTTATTGACTTGATTACAACGACTTAGGCTTACTTAAGAAGAGAAAACGAAATCTTGGATTGTTTGGGACCAAAACTGACTAATCAGCTTTATTACTGCCTACAGTACCTGGATCTAAATACATCAGAATTTTCAATGTGACAGGATAAGGCAACCACACCAGCATATCTTGGCAGTTTGGAGGGCATGTTTTGTGCAAGTTAGGTTCCATTGCCACAGACAGAAGGTGCATCTGTGGTAGCTCACAACAGCTCTGAAGAAAAATAAATTTTTAATGGTCTTAAAAAATATCCAGTAAATTACAGTACATTTACTATGAACAGTGGGCAGCAATTCCTGAGGTACTGGAGATGAAACTGTGCTAGCATTTTCTGATTTTCTCATTTAAAGTTGAATTTGTACACATACACTTACCAGAAGTTTTTTCATAACTATATTCTTCTGTTCATCATTGAATTCTTCAAACCAACTCAAAATCAACTAATAAATATCAAACATAAGACCTCATCACCAGATAGCATCATTACAAACTGAGTATTTTAAATTTCATTATGCAGATGTTCAAAAGTTTCATATGAATAACATCCCAAGGCTTTAGCCTATTCAACAACTTTGCTGACCAGTTGGAGACTGTTGTGAATTTTACAATTCCTTTCTTCTTTCCTTTCTCTTTTCCTTCCCATTCAGAGCCAACTAGATGACATGGTCCCCATCACATAAAGAGACAGGAAATCAGTTGCACTGTACCCCTGACTTGAACAAATTTAAGTTCAAAAACAATGGAACTATGTTTCAATTGGCCTATGAGTACAATACAGATGTATAATCAATGAGTTTTTTTAAGTCATTTGAATGCCTTGAATTTGGACTGTATGGGTTTTCTTGTCTTCACCCATAGTTTCTGTCTTGGGCTGAACCTCTAAAATAGCTCTGACAAGAGAACGTGTCCAGTCCTTATTCTTAGCTTAATGTATTACTTCAAATACTGTCAACATAGTGGATTTTTAGGGGGAAAAAATGAGAATTTCTTTGTATGCACTTCAAAATCTGCTCAAGAAGATAATGCACACCTCAGTTCTCATCTTGAAAACTGGTCCTGGCACAGGTAAACCAAGTTCATCATCCTTTGTTTTAGACTGCTCTGATCCCTTCCACATACTACGTGGGACATCATTTTGGTTTGACAGATCTTCGTCTGAGCAAGATGCATATTCTGATGTATTTGGACTGTCCAGGACTTGTGTTATGTTGTTTCGAAGTTTTCCTGCTTCCATCTGCTCCATACTGAATGAGATGTTTGCAATAGATTTCTCAATTGATTCCCCTTCATGTGTAGAAACTTTTTTCCAAACATTCCTTACCGTCCCTGAGTTTTCTGGGAAATACACTTTAGCATTCTTATCATTGGTCATATTTTGGAGAATTCCTTTATAAATCGAAGAATGCTCTGCAGTGTCAAAAGTTTGGGTCAGAAATGGTTTGTTATCAGCAGTACCAGTTTGTGATGACTCTGTCATCTGAATTTCAGCGTCAAGGAGTCTTTCTGGATGGTTATTCACCTCTAGGTCAAATTCTTCATTTTTATGAATACTGTGTTCCTTCCCTAACCAAGTACCGTCATTGTCAATGGGTGACAACACGTTCCTTTCAACATTTGTGTTTACCATATCAGTTCGACTGTTGTGAATCTTGTGTTTTTCTAATTTTGAAATATTCAAATCCTTCATTGCTGCATCACCCAAATTGAATGTATTCAAAGTACTCTGGGTGATGTCAAGACTGTTACTTGTACTTTTCCTGTCAAAATCTCGATTTAAATTGTCCTTCTGCTTATATTTATTTCCCCGAATTTCTTGGCTATGGGTATCGTCTTTGCAAAACTTATTGGTCTCCTTAAGTATTTTTGAAATATTATTTTCATTTGTGTGGCCAGATGTCTGATGTCTGGCTGCTAGATGATCGACTGAGAGACAATTAATTGGTTTCTTCTGTGTTTCACAACAATTCTGACTTGTATGGATGTCAAGGAAGATCTGATCTTTGTAGAATGAAACACCTTTGTGGAAATTACTAGTTTTCTCCTTCATTTCACAAATCTCCTGATTTCTCATATCACCAGTATTATGATGCATTTCTTCTTTGTAGCACAAAGCAACATCAGATAGATCATTAACAAACATAGGCTCCTTTCCTGACTCTGTTTCTTGAGGTCTATTATCTTTCATAGAAACCTCCTCATATGTTGAGCTCAGGTATTCCTTACATGTACCTACATTTCTAGGTAAATCTGCAGTTCTGTCGCCCAATAAGGGCTTACATGTCACATCATTTTCTAACTCATTAACCATCTTGATTGATAAAGTGGGAGAAATGGGACTTCTGCATATTGGAGACAAACTCATATCAGCTTCTTGATAACATTCTGAGAATCTACTGTCATTTACTTGATATATACCACAACTCTGGGAATCTTGAAATGAAGAAGACCTTTTTGGAGATGGATTTGTATTGTCCAGCTCATTAGAATTATTAAAGTTAATTGTTTCTTCCAATTTTGGTGTAATAAAAGTTGATTCTAAATTCCCTGGCATATCTGAATGCTTGTGAATGTTTTCACAGGATGGTTTATGGCCAGAAATACATTGGACAGTGTTAGAAGTTCCTGGTTTTGCAATTTCATAACTAAAACTGTTCAAACTTCTCATGCAGTTATTTTTAGGTGATTTGTAAAAATGAACAATTCCAATAATGCTTCCATCTTGGTCTCTTATCTCTCCTAAGGACGAACTTCCTTTCTCAAGCTTTATAAAGTCAGCTGCGTTATCACTCTTTGACTTTTTTAACCGAACATTGACAAACTCGGCATTTAGCTTTCCACTAAATGTAGCTGTACGTCGTAAGCCATGACACTTTAATTTCAAGGGAGGAGAGGGACTACCCAGCATTTTACTTTGTGGGTCTGGGTTTCTTCGTTTATATGCGCAACCATTATGGAAAGGGCCAGAAAAACTCTTGCAGCGACGGACACCTTTAACTGACATAGGACTTTGCCTCACAGAGGTATAACTAAAAGACGATGATGACAGTTTCTTTGAAAGCTCCTGGAACGATTTGCGATTAGCATCTCTCAATGGGTGGTCTGCAGGTGGGTTTAGCTCCCTAGCTATCTCTGTCAGGAATGATGCTTGCTTTGTTTTTCTAGTTGCTCTGGAGTTAACACGACAATTACTCCCGAAGTCACAGAAGCTTCCAGTAGCAGTTGGGCTACTTGGGCTGAAAACGTCATAACTGCCACCTCCACATGCTCTTGACTTCGGTTTGCAACCACTGTGAACATTGTTCCCATGCCCTAGGAAAGTTTTCTTTGAATTATCTGGTTTACATTGACGTTTTCTTGATGATAGTCGAAGCTTCCTACTTGCTGTTCTTGTAAAAGACCACGAATTCGAATGACCTTCGCTGGTGCCAACCAAATCACGATGAAAATCATTTTCCAGCTCTTCGCATTGACAGCCATCCAGTTTCCCACCTTTGCTTTTTCGTGTAAACCACATAACCTTCTTCCAAACTCGTGACTTCGATTTATTTGCCTCCTTCATTATTTTACAGTCACACTCACACCTCTGCAAGCCTTCGCCTTGTCTTCCTTCCGGAGGCAAACGACTAGTAGAAAACTTTACTTGTCCAGAAAATTTCTCTGCTTTATCCATAATTGTCTATTATACGTCTGTTTTTAACAGGTGTATCATTTAATGAAATTCTCTGTACTAACAAAAAGAAAAACAAAGTTCAAGTGATCCTTAAACGTTATAATTTTCATAGGAAACAACAGTCAGGGATATAAATATTGACATAAAATATTTTTCCCATCGTACACTGAAAGTGCTGGAAGCTCCCGCAACAGAGTAGCACTGGAAACGAGTGGGGAAAGGAGTTTCCAAAGAGGAAGCTTGTTGTACATGGGAGGGGAGGCTTCCGAAATCGTGTCAGAGTTCATCTGTTCTGTAATGTCTTTATCAACAAGGATTTTTTCGAAAGAAGCCAATGCCGAAAAATTTTTTTGATAATATTTTAATATTTAAAGAGCTCTTGAAGTTTTAAAATAAGGTGTAATTAACGTGGAAGTAATTAAATTTAATTTATTCCACCCCCAACGGGGAATTCAGGGATTAAAATAACCACATGAACTCGAGGCTATAAATATGCAACAAAACCGACGCCTATTCTCATCCTCGGAACATTACAAGTCGAAGGCAAAGAAGGAAAGGAACGATAAATTTGACTTGTTGGACGCGAATTTGGTTATACTTTGTTATATTCATCGTTAAGGTATGCCTCTGTATAGTGAAGGCTTTGAAAATCGCTGGAATTCTTTCAAAAAATTTACAACGCCGCTTGGTATTCGCCGATCGCCCGTACGTGCAAAGTTTTCTCTTAATGGGTGTTGCTAAGTGTTCGACCTCTCCGTGTTTTCTAGATGCGAGAATACAAACTGGTCGTCCTCGGTTCTGGTGGTGTAGGGAAGAGCGCCTTGGTAAGAAATTCGTGGCTAACTTTTGGGTAATGTTTTCTAGGCGCCGGTTTTGCTTTGAATATACCCCTGCTAAAACGAAATCGGCTTCGGAATTTCTTGACTGCCTTATGTTTAAAAAAATAATAGTTCCTTGTACATTTCAGTGGAACAATTTTTGCGCAAAACCGAATCGTGTACCCGGTTAACTGGAGCTGTTTCCGCACTCAACTGTTGAACTTCTTCGTTTACAGACAGTTCAATTTGTCCAAGGAATTTTTGTTGAAAAGTATGATCCGACAATCGAAGATTCCTACAGAAAGGTAGGTCCTGGATAAGCGGCTGGCTAGAATTAAATATTGAGATTTTAGTTAATTCAAGCCAGACGTACCTATCATTTGCGAGGAAGCGTTTAATTGAAAATTTAAAGATGTGCTTATAAAGCAAAATATCGGAGTAGATGGCTTGATATTGTTTAAAATTTTGAGATGTTACTCCATTATGTTTTCGTTCACTTTGAGAATCTCGTGAAAGTCAGCAGAGCCTCGGTTTTATTATTTTTTGATTTCTTTGTGTTTTTTTTCAGCAAGTTGAAGTGGATGGACAGCAATGCATGCTTGAGATATTGGATACTGCTGGAACGGTGAGAAAACGAGTTTTAAACACTTGTCATGTTTAGTCATGTCTTTAAATAAGACAGCGATCGCTCCAACGTTCCTGCTTCCTTGATACAAAATATCTCGTTCTTGAATCGTGTTGCTATGCTCATTTATGCAAATGTGTTTACTTGGATATCTTCTGAGCAAAGAGTGTCTATCTATCTGATTTATCGATCCAGGCATCAACGTAGTTTCTAAACTTATATGCTTCAGTTAAGCTAAATGTGCTCTTAAATGAATAGATGAATAGTAAAGCGATGGTCGAACGATCCAACTTTGTTCGATGCAACATTGTTTGACCGTTTGTCACCCTGTGTTGGTCCAACATTTTTGTTGGAAATTATGTTGGATTATGTTTACTTTCGATCAAACATCTTAGCCAACATTTTGATTTGTCCAACAAAGTTGGATCGTTTGACCACGACTTAATACTGTACCTTGTTGTAAGTACAAATTAGCACAGCATCCTTGGCCAGTTCGCTCAATTTTTGTGATCATCGGAATAAGTGAAAAATTCAGGTTGCGAAATGCAACTGCTACCAGATCGTTCCAAAACTTATGGGCTGAGAGAAACCATTGTTGTTCATAGCTTGGATATCAGTAACGGTTGCATAATTCATTAAGCTATGATCAGATAATTAAACACGTTGAGGTTTTTACCAAAATTCAGAATGAGGCAAATATAATGCCAAGATAACCATAGAATCAATATCATGGTAGTTTGGCTTCTTGTTTCTTTGGTGTTCTCATTAGGTGGCTAAAAGTAGTCTCCTTAATCAATGGTACAGCTCAAAGATAAGGCTGCCACATTATCAAACTTTGGCATGCCATCAGTCAGTATTGTTATATTGTGAATTTTGTAGTACTGGTATGGTATTTGTGTAGGAGGAATGAAGGAACATTTGAATGCATGAGATTCCGCCTGGCCGTAATATGACCATGGTTTGAATCAATTTAGGAATCATTCTTTCTCCCCTAAAGTTTTTGACCATGTATTTTTCCTATGTGGAGAGTTTATTACATGGCTGTACCAAGCCATTACTGTTACACCATTAAAAATATGCCAAGACCATAAAATGAACTGGTGCACCAATACTTTAATCACCTTGAGAAGCTGGCTTTGTTACTATGTTCATGCAATTCAAAACATTACTTAGCTGGTGGTTTTTAAAAAAATATTATATCCTGTAATTGATTTGTGAGAAGGCTTTAAAGAAATAAGCTGTGTGGAAACCATGAATTAGTTGTGAAATAATAAGTTAACATAGGAAAACATTGGACTGGAAGTAAACAAGATCTCTTTTACTCAATACTGTGCTCTTATGGAAATACCAAAGCTGGCAGTCCACAGTATAATTCTAAACAGCACACTTTAGTGTTACTAAAGGTAA
Organism: Nanipora kamurai; assembly: GCA_036872915.1. Lineage (NCBI taxonomy): Eukaryota > Metazoa > Cnidaria > Anthozoa > Scleralcyonacea > Helioporidae > Nanipora > Nanipora kamurai. Next base: position 337,514 of record JBAHVQ010000514.1, read on the forward strand.
TAAACACACTAGCTTTTTATTATTGGTTGAAGTGTGACAAAAAAAGAACCACATCAATATTTTCTTATGCTAAAGATTTGCACAAAATTCTTGTATTATAAGTTATGATAATTTTTTAAATGGTTATAATGGTTACCAAAGTTTCACAAGTATTTCCACTCTTCACATAAATACCTCTTTGTCAACTTCCTTAATTTATTATAAGAATGTATGACAAGGAATTCCAGTGCACAGATTATGTAGTTGTTAAAGTGACCCTAAACCTCAGTTTCATATGACATACTCACCAATAACATGCTGTCTGTCTTCCTAACTTACATACTGTATGTCTTGTTATTTTGTCAGCATATTAATTTATCCTTATCTCACTGGGAGGTAAAAAATATCCTTTTGAATTTCAAAGATGATCATGAGAGTACTATAAAGAGCAATTGACATGCATACAAAAGAATAAATTTGTTACCATTTATAAAGAATGTGGGTGGAAGATTGAACATTTTGAAACATTTTGAATAGTAGTGGATAACAGAGTGACAATTATCCTGTAACTTTTGTATGCTGTAATAGATAATTAATTTGTGTATGTTTTTTTCTTTAGGAACAATTTACTGCAATGAGAGATTTATACATGAAAAATGGCCAAGGGTTTGTCCTTGTCTATTCTATCACATCTCAGGGTTCATTCAATGACTTGGGAGATCTTCGTGATCAGATTATCCGTGTTAAAGATACTACAGATGTAAGTTGTCAAAACCTTTCTTTGGCACTTGTGCAATTGAGACTTCCTGTAGTAATTTTAGATGTTGCATAATATCAATATGATCTTGAGCGAAGAACTTAACAGATACAGACTTCCTGGGTTGTACATCTTTCCAAGTTGAACTACATATCTGGAAGACAACATTTACTACTGAGTACTCAGGGCTCATCCCTGTGACAAGTGAAATCACTTCATATTAGTCAGGATAAAATTGTAATGTGTGCCCTTGCCTCCTAAGGATCTGAAATTTAATTTTTTTCTGTGTCCCAGTGGGATACCAAGGTTCAAAGTTTTAGTACCCCCTGAGAATCCAGTACCCTACTTCTGGATACTAGTTACCTACCAGTATCCCACCTCATTGCAATTGCTAGGATTACTGAGATCAGTTTCCATATGATCATCAAGGTTATATTAATTTTTTTTTAAATGATCTCCACAATAACAGCAATTGTAGCAATTATATGGGTCAAGAATATAGGTACGTACACAGGCAACATTAATGAAATTGGTTTATAGATCAAAGATCAAATAGATATGTAGAGTTTTCAGACCAAAGCTATCTCTTTCACCCCAATCGGGTCCTACTTGATGAAATCTTGTTGCAATTAACCAGAATAAAATTCCAAATTGCCACCAAAGCAGCCAAAAGGCTTACCATATACAGTAGTTGGAAATACTTTGGTTTAGAACTTCCCAATAATGAAATAAACACAAGTGCTAGAAAAATTTGAGCTGCCAGCTTATGGTTTAAAATAATTGTAGATAGTTAGATTACCATTAAGTTAGAATGAATCATTTACACTTAAAAAATTGCCATCATGGTCAGAAAACATCTTTCAGAGATTATTATATTGCAGAGAATGGGTCAAAGTAATCGAGTTTGTTACATTTTTTCTAGGTTCCAATGGTTCTTGTTGGTAACAAATGTGATTTAGAAGATGAACGAATTGTTGGTAAAGATCAGGGACAAGCTTTAGCAAAACAATTTGGCAATTGGTAAATATTTTATTTTTGAAGTATAAATTGTATCTTGATCCAAATATTTATCTGGCATTTAACTTGTTTGCAATAATTATTCAACTTAACAATCAACCTTACCAGCCATTTTTGTTTTGAAAAGGGATTTATAAATTATAATAAACAATCATATTCATTTTTTCTATACAGCATATCTGTGGAAACCACAAAGATTCGACCATTTTAAACCTTCAAAACGTGCATATTTTTAGCTTATTTCCTTTCCTTTCCTTCCTTCCTTCCTTCCTTCCTTCCTTCCTTCCTTCCTTCCTTTCTTCCCTCCCTCCTTCTCCACCTTGTATATTAAATGAACAAAAGTACCTGCCTTCGTCAATAAATCAATATATACATATGTATATGTATGTATATATAGTTATACAATAATTTCATTTTTTGTACATTTTCATTGGTTGTCAACCATGATCTATTAAAGAACAGATGCACAGATGTCGTCACTAAAACAGTGAACCAATCCCAACACTCTGCGTATTCATCACGAGCCAATGACGTTGCTTCATTTGTATAGGTCATAGTCTCATAGATCACGTCAAAGAGCTGTTTTCGTGTTTTTCAATGCCCTGAAAATTCCCCGTAAGCTTTCAACCATCATTTTAAATATTTTTGTTGAATTGTTTTATTAGTTTATTGTATAAAATAGATTTAACTTTTCCGTTGTCTGTTCAGAGATGGTATGCACAGATAACGTCACGACGTGGTAAGAAAAAAAATTGGCCCACGGGGCGATAGCTGAATGGGTCAATGATTTATAACTGAACATACAACTGAAAAATGAAATCTATTTGTTAAATATGTGTTTGTGTGTGCGTGTTTATGTATGTATTATATGCCATACACCCAACCGAATGACAAGGTAGGTTGAACAATGTAGGCAGCGTGAAGTAATGACTTCTTGTGAATTCTCTTAGGAGAGAGTGCTGTAATTTAGGGTAAGACACCCTTAAAGTCGACTGTAGTTGCAACACCGGTCTGTCTTACGATAAATTCTAAAATATCTATTGATAGTACGTAGTGTTATTGTATATTGAAAAACTGTATTCGTTATTGATATTGTCCTCGATTTTCCACAGTGCCTTTCTGGAGACTTCAGCCAAAACCAAAATTAACGTAACGGAAATATTCTTCGATTTGGTTCGACAAATTAACCGAAAAACGCCAGTAGTGAAACCCCGTAGAAGATTTCCTCGATGTGTTATATTGTAAAGAGAGTGACAAGAACTGAGTACTATAGCACGATGGTATTTGAAAAACATTGGGACGTGTATTGTCGTATTTAAAAACACTTCGCACTTGAAGTCGTCTAAAAAAAGAAGCTGGTATAGTAGGTAACAATTTATTAAAAGACGTCTAGTTAACTAATTTAATTTAGCTTAAAGCAGAGTTTGTACTCTTGTGCAGGCGTGAAAGGACGTCACATTTTCAAGGGCTCTCTTTCAAGCTTATGGTCAGCAGTATTTGGAAATCGCCTGTCGACAACTACTTACATAATCTGTCACAAAAACTGATTTTTGATGTTGTAGCTGAGACATGATCAAGGGTTCTTCCCTCGAGTTTATGTTTAAACATCAAATTTAAGATCTTCGAGACTTTTAGAATTGGAGGAATAACCTTTCGAAGAGTTTTGAAGCTGTCTCCCAAACGAACCTGTATTTTGAATAAAATGAGAATGAAAGTTGGCCAAAATATGTAAACAGCATCCTCGGATTTTAGTTTCTCTATCATGGTTTTGAATTTTCTTTTTCTTTTTTGAATTTCTCTTTCGTGAGTTTGAGAAAACATGTCCTTTCACCAGTAAACTTCTTAACGATTGCACAAACAATAAAATCAGAACGTAAATGTCATTGGGTTTATTACCCTAGGCAAAAACCGAACAAACTGCGGCGGTACTGTGTCAAATTTGTTGTCCAGTTTCCCAGAATATTTCCTGGGAATTTGTTGTTGGAAGACATCAAACACTATCCAGAACGAACTTTGTTCAAACATTAGTACTGAAACTAAAATCTGAGTGCTACATGTGAACTTGGTGTGATTGCTTACTATTGTAGCGCAATTTAAAACTGGACAATCGTGAACATGGTTGATATTTTAGTGCAAATGCTTAGGCTAAAAAGATCGAAATTCTCTATATTTCTCTTGAATTTGAATTTTTATAAACAGAAATACTGAAATGGTTAGACGTATTTTAATAGAGGGATTTACATGTCGGTATTCGCTAAATGGATGTCCTTCATGTTGTATCTCCAATGCATGGTGCGTGGTAGTTATAAAGATGTGTGCAGTAAAATATATTATTTCACTCTTTTACCATAAACTGATGTGGCTGGTGATATATGGTTCCTAAGTACGTAGGCTATTAATCCTAAAGCAATTTCGTACTGAAGTTCAACCATCAGCATTTACGATTTATTTGGCAATCGAGGCCTACGCAAATCAAACGCGAATGTAGAAGGAAATATTTAAGTTCACGCCAAATCTAAAATTTCAAATTAAGTGCCAATCTGGCCTTTTTTCCTGGGAAGTCGAACTATTAGTGATGCAAAGCCGCGAACTCAGCAACTTGAATAAGGTCTATTGGCAGCGGTCATTGTACGTACTCCGCCACATTATCCTCTTCAGCCGCTTCTAAATGTCTCGTTCGGTTTGTGTCGGCCTTATTCTCCAAATAACTTGGTAAGGCATTCCGCAGCAAAGGAGCCAATTCACTTGGTCCATAGCACCAGACTGTGCCTGTTTCCACCATCCTGAAAATATACTACATGTAGAAGTAATAGAAACTATGCTGTGAAATGATTTTCAACCTTAAATTATTTACTGTGATTTAAAAATGTATTAAGCTGTAATACTAATAGAAGATGACTATTTTGTGTAAGAATTTGTAAATATATTCTTTGCACAATGAAAACGAAGTGTGTTAGTGATGTTAGTACTTGTCAAGAAGTACGATATGTTGATTGCGGTAAGGAATTAGATGATTGTCATATACGACGTGCATATTCCAAAATCCTAATTCCTGTTGCGTACCTACAAAATTTGGATCGTTCACTCCGAAAGTCTGTTGCTCTGTTGTTTTGATAGCTTGCAAAAATGTGCGCATTTATTCACTCATTTTTTATTAACTCCTTTTTCTTACTGAGGACTCTTCTCTTAATAAGTAAAATACTGAACTTTTATGGTTCGAAAACGAACCATGCAGCCACGAAGGAGTTAATGAGATAATGTTTCAGCCATCCTTAACTCCTTGACTGAGGGCTCTTCCCTTAATGAGTAAAACCATCTAGCGTTAGCCAGGCTAAAATACTAAAGTCTTATGGTTCGAAATCGAACTATGTAGTCAAGAATAAGTTTAAAACTACGTTTTATCTCACGTTTTTCAAAGTTATACATACGTCGAAACTGCTCGACAGGCAGGAGTTTCCACTGGTGTTCATATTATACCGTGAGTAGTAACGGTCTCCCTTACTACTTCAATGCTGAACAGAAAGTTTGCTCATGTGGGAGCTAGGCAAATATCAGACGACTAGAGGACGTTCGTCAACCTCGTTCTCTCAGAAAAACGATTTCTGAGCCCTAGACGAGAATCGAACCCGCAACCTTCTGCGCAACCTTCGGCGAGACGCTCTAATCATTGAGCTACCAAGACTCAGATGGTGAGCTGGGGTACAGGTTTGTCATTTGTACTGCCTAAGCGGAAATCACGATATGATACTGATGATAATAATGACAATAATTTAAGTATTCCATCATTATTATCATATCGTGACTTCCGCTTAGGCAGTACATACGACGAACCTGCACCCTAACTCACCATCTGAGTCGTAGTGGCTCAATGGTTAGAGCGTCTCGCCGGTCATCAGAAGGTTGCGGGTTCGATTCTCGTCTGGAGCTCAGAAATCGTTTTTCTGTGAGAACGAGCTTGACGAACGTCCTCTAGTCGTCTGGTCCCTCACTGTTAGTGTTCTCAGAGTCATGTTGTTACTTTCAGGGAGTCGTTACGTTCGGGGCCCACTACGTTTGGGATTTTTCAGCGAAAGCCTATTTTCATCGTTATTTTCGGGGATTCACTACTTTCGGCGGCTCGTTACTTTGGAAGAATCACGGTATATTTAACCTTTCAGAAACTTGATTTTCCCGTATTTCAACGTCAACGTCATTGCGACTTTACATTTGAGCTGAAATAGGGAGGAAAAGGCAATCCGAAGGAGATATGAACATTCAGAAAGAGCAAGTATCCAGTGAATGTTGTTAAAACACAAAACTTATCTTTTCACGTTCAGAACTGAAATCACCGACGGCATTAAAAATGTTCTCTTTACTTCCGGTTGTCGTCTTTTTCGTTCCCAAGTCACCATGACCGTCAGTCACGCTGGGACTAGAAACAGGTTGTTAATAAATAATTTAAATGTCAGCAATGTTTAGCGTCCTGTCAGCTCATGCAAAGCTGAGCAAATAGTTGCTGAAACGATTTACACATTTCCGTGGGCATAGTGTCGCGAAGATATTTAACTAACGTCCGTTCTGAAAAGACAAACAAAATCTATCATGTCTGAAGAACAAGCAACACAAGCGCCAACGGGGACCAAGGAAGAAGAGGCCCAGAAAGAAACAAGCGGAGAAGGGGAAATAAAAAGTGCAGAGCAACCGACTGACGAGGATACCACGACGAAAGAACAGGAGACGAGCCCCGAAGAGAAGGGAGCAGAGGAAACTAAAACTGAAGACAGTGGAGGAGGAGATTCTAAACCGGAAGATGACAAAGCAGAGGAAAAGCAGGGAGAAAAACCAGAGCCAGAGGAGAAACCAGAGGGAAAACCAGAGGAGACGACTCAAAATGACGAGAAGAAAGAAGACATCAAGAACGAGGGAATAGCGAACGAAGAGGAGGCTGAAGGGTGTTGTTGCGTGATACTATGAAACGACATTCACAGACTTCGTCGCTAATTACTTCATTCGCAAAAATTTTCCATGCATTTAATGCAGATATGGTTTCAATCACGGGACATTTTTTTAAGTGAGCAGATCGAAGTGATGTACTTGAGTTTAATTAGCATTATTTTTCAAGCGTGGGAAGGAAGGATCGTGTGGAGGGAAAGACTTGAATGACTGTCGTAGACAAAGCACCGGAGATAGAAATGTTCGACTAAAGAATGCTTGTGTTACAGGCAGATTATTTGATGTCTTTTCTGATTTAATTCGAGGGCTGTTGGGTTTTTTCAACTGCGCAAAGATATCCGCGTAGGTACCTGTTTCTCTTCGAAGCAAACGAAAATCCTGCATTAAATGTCCTGGCTTGTTTTATGAAAAATTGTCGGTTAATAGTAGGCTTAATTAATGCTTTCTTCGAAATTTCATTTGCGGGGTAGTTTCATTATCTAACTGTATCGAAACTTATAAAGCAATCCTGAAGTCATTTGACTATTTCAGGACAATGCCCAACCCAAAACAGAATTAGCATATTTGTACATCACGAACGCAAGACTCGAAGAAAACATGTGTGGCATTCAGCTGGTATCAAATTAATATGTTAGAAGCAGTATATACGATATGAGTAGCCGATCCGTAAGGGATTTACAACGTTAATCCCATACAGTTTGGACGCGAAAGAGCGTATCTTTCTTAAAATACAAAAGCATCAGTGGAACCATGTTTACCAGCTATCTCGATGATATACGAAAGCACCAATTGATTCATTTTTACCAGCTACTTCGATGATCTGGACTATTAAGGTTGAGAAACTCAAAGATATAATTTATGTAAATCAGAATGATGCGGTATCCGATTTATAGCACAGTAATTGGATGGACGTTTCTTTTGTATTGTTTTTTTTCCTGAATCATTAACGAGTACATTAAATTTTTGATAAATTCCTTGTATGTCTGTACAACGATTTCTTTTCACTGTCTGGTGCGTTTTCATTCAACCCCGTGAGATAAGAAAAACAAAGAACAATGCCGCACACATTGGTGTACCTGACAAAGAATGATTACTATGCGCACTGCTCATTCCTTGTTTCTCATTGGCTCTTGGGAACCTAAGAATTCCTGGCAGCCAATGAGAGAAAAGGAAAAGGCCGTAGGCGCGGAAAATTCTGCCTAGTGGAAACTAAGCTTAAGGAACAGTAACATATCAAAAAATCTGTCTTGACAGCCTACCCTGACATTGAGACATTTTATTTTTTAATAGAATATCTAACATCATAACAACTTTCAGAGAAATTCACCGAAGAAATCCGACGATAATGTGTTTAAAATGTGATAATCGTGAAAATATGCCGATGTGACAACGCCATTATTACAAACTTAACAATCGAAAATCGCACAATTCAACAGATGCTTCTTCAACAGTTAGACACACGTTGGTCAATCCTTTGAAGTTTTGCATGGTGATAATTTGAAATGTCTAAGTAATATACTATACAAAGTTTGTGGAACACTACGTTTTATTTAATAAAACGTTTTTTTTAATACCAATATAAAGCCTAGCATAGAATGAGAAACAAAGGCATGATATAAAGAGTTTAATAGAATCTTACGTTTCCTTGTATACATCACAGCATCAAACGTAAGATTCTATCAAACTCTTTATATCATGCCTTTGTTTCGCATTCTATGCTGGGCTTTAATATTCGTATTAAAATTGGGATTCCCGCCTGGTCAATCTCTGGCTAATGTTCTAAGAAAACGTTTTTATAGTATATCAGTTAGACACATGTACCGAACTTAGAACTATTTTAGAGATAGAAATGCCCATAAATGGAGACCGAACTAATTGCATCCAGTAAACTTAGAAACTGTAAGGAGCCACCTAAGCTTAATTTAAACTAGGCGGAAGTTTCCGCGCGCAATGTTTTTGTCCTCTGGCAGTACGCGGTTTAAATAATAAGCGAGAAACAAATAAGAGCGCTAGATTCGACACCAAACAAGAGGTTGCCCAATTTTTAACGTACTTCAAGATGTTCGGATACAAAATGAAACGCTTTTCTAGGTTTTGACTTAGCTGAAACGTCTGGGGTCGGTTCTTCAAAGCCTCGATAGCTTATCCGATGGATAGGACAAAACGAGTGAACAGTACTATTTTAGCACTGAACAACTGAACTTAAATTTTATTCACTGAATTGGAAGATGTCCACTGGATACAATGTAGTTCTATTCGCTAGTTACTCGAGCTAAAGCGAGAGTCATAGTTTCGGCTGTTTTTTTTTTTCGCGCAAGACTTAGTCTCCCACGCGGCCTG
>JBAHVQ010000514.1:346638-373289 GCA_036872915.1 Nanipora kamurai
TAGTTTTGTAAGCTACGTTCAAAACTTTTCAAGCCAGAGTAGCGTAAAACCATGTCTGATTATTCACCTGGCTGCGTCGGGAATTTGTTTAACATCGTATGTTATGTTGTGCTATGGTCCAAGGCCCAGTTGTTCACATACATGTTGGCTAATTTGTGCGAACTTGTTCAGTTGTGATCCTGTGGAGGTGTCACTTGATGAAATAGTTTCATGACGTCACAAAAACAAGTTGATTAGCTGTTTCAACGTTGACATTGCTGCGGCGAATCCAGAATGTCTCAACATATTGTATCCCCGAAATGCACGTTCAGGTGTTCTTTATCTAAAGCGAGAAAAATTTATGGAGCGTTGGATCTAATAAAAAACTCCCGGACCAATTTCGCAGCTAAAAGGAAACACGCAAAGAGTAGTCATCGACACAGTCGAAGCAAAACCTTTGAGCCTGAAAAGACGCGACTATCGCAGTTACTGACTGTCTATGGCGAGCAACACAGTTCTGCATATAGAAGAGGTTTTGATATAAAAAGCTTTAAACGTCGATCACATTTTCCAGAGTTGGTAGACACGTCGATGAATAACGGCTCGCTGCTTCGTTCTTCGTCGCAAGGTGGTGGTAACGAAAGAGGGAATTCTGGATCTAAAACCCAACCATTAACATTGCCGGCCATAAACGAAGCCAAAAAAAATTGAAACTTTTAACGAAGTAACTTATTATAACGTATTATATACTTAGCCAAAAAAATTGAAACTTTTAACGAGGTAACTTATTATAACGTATTATATACTTAGCCAAAAAAATTGAAACTTTCAACGAAGTAACTTATATAATGTATTAAGTACATATGTTGTAAACACTGTTGTAAGTCATTCGCTCCAGGCTGCAGATTAACACAAACAGCAGAAATAATACATAAATTGTATCATATTTTGTTAAGTCTCGGTGTTCTCGTTCGCCGTGCCACCGTGCAGTTCAAACACAAATGATACCAAACTTCGGGTCAGTAGAGGACGAGAGTCGTAACTTTCTCGTCTTGCCGCCAGTTTTGATCGACTATAGTAAAGACTTCATTCCATTCAATTTTTTTGCGAAAGGCGATTTTCTGTCTTGTCGTTGTCATCCTAGTTTTTGTAATAACCCCACGACTGTCTAGCCAGACATCTACTTACATGATTCGCGATCGATTCAAACCGCGCTCTCGTGAGTTTAACACACACACCAAGATGACAATCCCAAGGGACAAAATCGCGTTTGTAAACGGGCCTTAACCCAAGCTTAAATTTAGTTGTGGACATCGCAAACATTGCCATCACTAAACGGCAAATACACCGTAATAACGAAGTTTGTTCTCAAACTCTACAGCTACTTTTAACCTTTAATCTTTAAGGGAAGATGCCACCTTCAAATCTAGGACAATGATGTCGCAATGTAGTATTCGCTTCCATTTGCAAAGAATAAAGAATATCTTAACAAGCTATATATCTTTGTAAAGCTTACACCAATTACATGAAAAATAGTTTTACGTATGATGGTGCAAAGCTGTGGAACTCTATTCCAAACGAAATTAGGGAGAGCAAATCCCTGTCAAGCTTTCAAAAGAAAATTGCTGCTCACATATTTTCTAATTGATATAAAATGTACCTGTAAATAGTTTGTTACTTACCTACTTTACCTATTTAATACAAGTATTTCAAATATTTTGTAAATAGCTATTTTTTGTTAATTTTTTATTTATTTTTTTTTATAACTAGGTTTATACCACTGTAATTTCCTTCTAGTTTTCTACTTCTGTAATTTTCTTCTTCTGTAATTTTCATCTTGCACGCCCCCTGTGGAATTCAGCTTCGTTTGACAGGGTTAGCGTGGCTAAATAAAGTTTTTCTATCTATCTATCTATGCTCTAACAGAATAGCATAATTGTTTTTCATATAATTCAATACATAAATGTGAAAACAATCTGGATATCTGAAAAAGTATGTTTTTCGACGGTTGTTCTCATAATGCTATCTAATCAAAAACTATGTATAAGTGAATGACGTTCTTCGGATAGTTAGCTTATCAGATAGTTAATAGAACAGATAGTTAACAGATCAGCCAACAAATTAATGAAGGCTTTTAGTATTAGTTCTGTTTCTTGTTGTTGTTGTTCCATGGCAACTGTATTAAGCAAGAAAATTATTTTGTGATACTAAAAGTATACACAAACACTTAGATTGTAAAAGCAGGCATAAAGCATCAATTATTTTGTTGAAGAATACGATGAAGGGGATTCCTGAAAAAATCAGGAAGATTGGTTAAATATTTTCCTAGTTAATAGATTTTAAACAGTTGACAGTCGTCAAACTGACGTTTCGAGCGAAAGCTCTTCGATCCGAAATGTCAATTTTAGGAATCTAATTCTATTCTGCAGTTCCCTAACCCTTTTGACGTGATACTCGTCGTTCAACATTGCCGTTGCCTAGGCTGTTGTCGACTTTAATATCACTGCCATAATGGAGGTTTTTTAGGAAAATATGTAAACAATTGGGTACATTTTATCTTAAAATTTGCATTTGCAGCAAGACCTTCCGATTTCCGAAACTTACGTGGTAATTGAGGGCTTTGGTTACCGTGGCCGTGCTCTATTTTGTATAAGCCCTGCTAACTTTCTACTCTACTGAATTCCTACTGTGACGTGATGCTTATTTTCAACTGAATTTAACATTTTAAACATTATTAACATTAAGTCGTGCCATGTCAGTGTGGCTAAGAATCGAATTCATTCAGTAAATATGTTTTTCAAACGTTCTTACTGACAACATAATATTTGAGCACGCGAACAATTTAGGCGGCAATCGTCGATCCCATCGGTGTCAATAAGTGTAACAAAATTTCACGGTATCTTGTTGTAAGACATATAATGACAATAAAGTAGAAGAAACTTGTTACAGAGTTGAGTAACGGAAATTTTACTTCGACTGTAGAAGATGATTTTAATCAAGTTTATCCTGTCCTTAGATCCAAATTAAGTGAATTCTAATTTTCAAAGTTACATTGGTTGCTATTTATGGCCTAAATGGGGCAGCCCGGCTCATGGAAACATCCCCTAAAATTACACGTAGGTTTGCTGTTTCTCATCTATATTTCAAATATCTTTTTTTTCCTTCACTTTCCTTTACTTCCTGGGCTAGTACCCTAACCTTAACACCATCCAGATGTTCACGCTAGTGACGTCAGAGTAAGCACAACGACAAATGCAAGCGCAGTCAACATTTCCGCGTGATAAGTGCTTAGAACGCGAGTTGCGCTATGCTGTAACGATATCCCAAGAAAAGGCATTTTTCAGTTCATTTGTTTCCTTCTTTCCAGACAAAATTCCTAGATCCAATCTCACCTAAAGAAAACAGGTGTTTTCGTACTTAATAGACTCATTTTCAGATGTTTTCGTGATGCTCTGCTTTTATTGTTACAGGAAAGTGTTGCCACCTGACCCCAGTAGCTGTACATCGCCCCCCGTGTAGCGAATACGCTGGTCCGACCAGTCCGTCAGTACTTTCCCTTATAGCTGAACTTTTGTACCTCATGCCAAAATTACGACTTACAAAAAGATACCAGAATTTTTCGTCCTAGCAGGATAATAGGAATATCATAGGTCAAAGCCGGATAGGGCGAGGCCGTCCGTAGTAACCTCTCTAGTATCCTCGGGCTACCAGGTTATGATAATACTGAGACCCAAATTCAAAGATGGTCGACAAAGTTTTAGGAGCGAAAGTGCGTATTGAGGTCAAGGAAGAAGGAAGCTATGAAGGTTATGTCCAAAACATTGATGAAAAAACCAAAAAACTTACACTTGTTAAAGGCGAGTATTCTCTTATGATACACTCTTGTCTTGTCCGCGAATTTTCACTGTTGTGGCACCTGATCAGATCGTTCACCATGCCTTCACTATCCTAAAACAGTGTTGAAACAGTGCCTGAAAGTTAAGGACTTCAGTTTGCCAAAATCATTCACTTTAAAAGTGTAAATTTCGTATTGTTTTGAATCAAAGGTTAGTTATTGCTTAACTATTATGAGTTGACAACTTGAAGGACTACAGGATTTATGATTTTCGTCCAATTACTGCTGTCTCAGCAATGCCAATGTTGTGTCGTCCACGAGATAACGAAACTTGTTTTACTGTCCTAGTGCTCAGACTGCCCAGTCAACAAAAGCATGAAGGAAGAAAAACCAATTACCCAAGTTAACTATTCTCAGTGTTTGGAACAGTGATGTGTAATATTTAACAGTGCTTTCTGTTGCTTTAATGCCTTTCTGTTGTTGTAAATATTAAATGGGAAAGTATAAACAGTTATACTCACATAGCCTGGTGGCCATTTTTTCCAGATCAGTATTTTCAAAGTACTTTCTTATGGTAGGTTGGTGGCACTGTAATGTGTTCAAACTTTGAGACAATAAATGTATAATTACTGCACAATTAATGTACATACACATTAGTTGTCTCAAAGTTCTGACCCAGTTCATCACTGGAACCTTTAATATAAACCCATGGTTAATTTATATGCATGCTATAATATAACTTTGAGTTATACATTGTATTTTAATGCATATGAGTCAGGTACTGTATACCCTGATTTGTCCTGCCTTTTAATGGAATAGAATAAAAGTTCCTTATTGTAATCCTTACTGTATTCCTATAATTTACTGCATGTACATACAGCATGATTTAATTACATGTACTGTTAATATTCTAAAATAGAAGCTTTATAAATTTGTCTGTTATAGTGGTGTCCTGTGCTACTGGTACCAGACTGCATGGACTACATCATTTTTTCCCCAAAGAAATAACTGAGTGTAAGGAGCTGTACTTCTAGTTCCTGGGATATTGGTAGTCATCAAATTTTATTTTCAGTACATGTACTCTTTTTTCCAAGGATGAGAGTGGGTAGTAAAGAAAGATAAGTGAACATCCATCTCCTAACATTCATAATTATTGAACATGTGAGACACTCAATTTATTCGATGGTTTAACCCTTTAATGCTGAGCATCTCTTATAAGTGAACCCCAGGAACAAAACTAATGAGAGAACAAAGAACAAAAGAAAAAAAATTTGGACTAAAAATTGATCATTACAAACTAGTGTTAAGAACAACCATACATTTTGCTTTCACTCCAATAAAGGGCCTTCATTTGAAATGTCAGTATTTTCTAGTTAGAGTTTTGGTATTGCACTAACCCTTTACAACTTATTATGGTCCGAGGAAATTAAAAAGAACAAGTTAAAAATTTTTGTTAAACATCAATTACAATTTTTGATGCAGATTCCAAAAAACTTGGTTTTGAGCTGAAATTCAAATGGAAAGTAGGTGAAGATTGCAAAAGTTTTCATAGTACTTTCATATCCTTAATTTGAGTGGTTGAATTAAATAGAGTTAAGAAAATTTATAATCACATAAAAAAAGCTAAATTCTGCCAGGTTTTGATCATGTTCAGTGGTTTCTGGAAACTAAAAAAAGTGGATTTTCCAACAAAAATGTTCTAGTCTAACTCATCACAGTCTGGGGACATAAAAAAAAGACAAGTCAAAAACTTTTGCTAAACTTCATGTTACAGTTCATTTTGCAGCAACAAACCATGACACATTACACATGCAAAAAACACTTATTTATCTCAATGTTTTGATGCAGATTTCAATAAACTTGGTTTGAAGCTGAAATTTGAACAGGACATACATGTACAGTGTAGCTAAAATTGGAAAAGTTTTCATGGGACACTCACATCCTGAATTTGAGGGGTGGGACCAAATAGAGTTAAACTTTTATAAACCTTTCACTACCCATAAGCCTACACTACATTCTAGTTTTACTTGTACATCAGTATTTAAACATTTAAAGACTCTATTAACACAGAAGACATGATTTGCCTAATAACATTTGTTGAACATGTTTCATTATCAAGAACAGTATTACCCAATTTCACAAAGTAATGACAAAACTTTTTGTCTTGTTAGTGAATGTTCTGGAACAGCAGACCAAAATTATACCCTGTAATGATGCTCAGAAAAGTCCAAGGTAAAAATTTTGTGTCACTCTACATGTATAGTAACTTTTACACATTGCTGTTGCAGATAGAGAGGGTTGCTTTCAGCATGGATGCCACCTCCTTTTTAGCCAAGTGAAAAAAAGAAATGTAAAAATAACCTAAAATAACTAGGAAAAAAACCTTTATAGGGACTCACAGGTGGAGTGAGAGCCTGAATTTTCAACCCTGCAGTGGTTGTGCATGTCTCTTGGCTTATTTGTTCACAACATGATAACTAGTAGTTAAAAAGATATTTAATATGGCTCATTGATATTTTCAAAAATCATCTGAAATTTACATCATTTCATTAGCTTCTGACAAATCATACTCAAATGGTCTAAATTAATTGTAAAATGGTCTAAATTAAAGTAATTGTATTCCTTAAAACTTTTACATACATGTAAGTTTTACCCTCTCGTTAATGGCATAGTAAAGGGGGAAGCAAGGTGTGCAATTGATGCTGGTTTCAGAATAAGGGGTGCTTAATTATAGTATGAATGATGAAGTTGCAAAAATTTCTAATCAAATATTCACCCATCATCATCTGACTAACACCAGATGGTTTTACTCGTCACAGGGATGTTTTCTCTGAGTGTTAAGGAGCCATCGTGATATTTGTCATCCAGACAATAATTGAAAGAACACATAAAGCAATTTTTTTTGAAAATTATCTAATCGTGGCTAATGCCTTTACACTCATTAGCAAGTTGGTTACTTCAAGTGATCAACTTCTTGGAGGTGGGTGCCACCAATTAATTTTGCCTGTGTGTATCAGTAGTGCAAATCATTTTGCTGCCTCTACCTCCTCACTTCAGTACAGAATGTTTTTATACATGAAAACATGACTTTAGGAACATAGAATTGTCTTGCATTAACCAGAATAGAATTCTGAAGTGCCCCCCTTGCCTGTTGATAAGTAACTATAACACAGATCTTCAAACATTGACCAAATATTTAAACCATAGCTACAGTACTGTAGCAAAGAAAAAATCATTTCTAAGCTTATGTTCTGATTAATAGAACAATGCTATTTCTATATTACGCGCCACGCAATTTGCACATGTGTCGCGCAATTTTCACACGTGTCCACGCAACATGACCTGGATGCATGCCCATGCAATGTTACTGATTTGATTATAGATGAGTATCGGTACTTTTTTGGGGGGGAATTTTAACGCTCCCCCTCCCTAGAAAATTAACGATTAAAATCGGTAATCCAGCAAATAAAAAAATGTCTGGCCTATAGACTGAGTTTAAGATGTGATATGGCCTCCAGGGAAAATGTAGTGAAAATATTTGATTAAATTTTTTTTCGATAGATAAAGTCTTCATAAAGAATAAAATCAAAGGTTGTCACGATGTTATTAAGTGACGTCACGATCAAAACAAACATCATTTTGATTGACAGGCGCAGTAGACGAGGCGTGACAAAACTCAGCCCGACGGTTCGATCGTAAACAAATAAATACTTCTGTCGATTTCTTGTTCGTCATAAGTTCTATCGCTATAAATTAACACGTTACAAAGGTTACCATAAAAAGTACTGGATATTGATACTGGACAGTAAACATGGAGAAAACAATTCAATCTAAAACATAATTTTTGAAAAAGGATATTGCTAGGACATGCCATTAACTGCAGGACCTACTATTAACTTTAATTTGTATCGTTTTGTATAGGAATAAGATGGCAAGCTTGAATTCTTCAGAGTTAACTCATAGTAAGGCTCCAACAAATGCACCTCTTAATTTAGAACAAGAAGCAAAACAAATTCAAGAATTACCTATGGAAGTTCGAAATAAAGAAGGGACAAACAAGAATGTTTTAGACAAAGATTTACGTTTTAGACATCAAAAACACTTCAAGAAAAACTTACAGAAAGCGAAGCCAATGAGACGTGACCCAAGTGACGAAGGCCCAAGTTTGTTGCAGAGAAAACCAGTCAAGCCATCAAACTGTAAGTCACTGTACTAGTTGTCTTTACGAAGTTCATGTAAATCCTAACATTTTGTTCGAAAGTCCTTCGTCAGAGAATGTAACGTGAATTAGAAGAGGTTTCTATCTCTGATTAGTGTGACCGTCACGAGGGTTAGAATTTTCCTGTTTTTGTTTTCCGCAGTATTTTTAACCAAAGTTTTCTTTTACGTCTAATTTCTAGTTGCGAAATTTTCCACCCATACTGCTGTTCTCTCGTGTCATTGGCCACAGAGCCCACACTACAGCTGAGCATTATTTTTCTACCAACTTTTTGATAGTCAAGCATTTAGAAGTAAATCCAATACAGCGGATTTATCAGGGCAAAAAAAAAATTCTTTGAATTGTACCCTGTCACGTGACCATGCGCGCATTCTTTGGCTGGTAATTTTACGGAACAAACCGTTTACGGCTTATTTTTGGCATGACGTATTTTAGTATTGCCGAAAACAAGTTTTACGAAACTTTACTAAGTGTCAAAGGCACCATAATTGAGACGATACTTCTGATATATCTCAAAAACGTTTACGCATTGGTTCTAAAATATATACTCATCGCCTTATCTGCTTCCTGTAGATTACTCAGAAGTGTTTGTCGATACTACAGATGACAGGGAAAATTTTACTGTTAATCCACCAGATGTAGTTATTATAGATTCACTTGGGGAAGTGTTTGAGAAAGCAGTAAGTAGAAATCATTGTTGTGCTTAACAAGGCAGCAAGTCAAGCAAATAAAGTCGGTGATTGCTAAAGAGGCACACTGAAGTGTGGATTATGCTGTGTTTTAGGATTACATACTGTGATGACCTCGGTGACGTGTTACGGAATAGATTGTTTGTTGCATATTTGTTATCATGTACTTACTGTCTGTGGACCTTTGAAATAGACCTCAAACCTTTTAATGATATTTACTTCAGGTCGGGTATATTTTCCGTCAGCGAGTAGTGGGTGTCGCGTGGGAAGGCATCCGGGTTGGTCGCTTTGGGACCCTCTGCTTCATACAGGTAACATAAGTTAATCCTAATTAAGTTAATCCTATACATTGCCATATTTGGCTGTGGCGGGGTGTAACAGGGATGTAAGCATTAGGGATGCGAGAAATTTTGCCTGAGCGATTTGTCCGACCAAAAAAATTCCCTACGACATAGGCATGGTTATACAAAATCCGGTGGTTACAGGTATGTGTAATTTGTTTGGCACTATGCGGAGAAATGAAGCTGCTTAGGAACTAAATATTTGTTGTAATTGTTATTTTCGTTCTGATTCTGTCTCCTAAATAAGTGTTGAAATAGTTCTGTTGGACGAATTACCGTCAATGTTTGGAGAAGTTGCGTGGCAAAGTAAGTCTTTTATCGACCAAGACGCTAACAATGCGAGTATCTTGTAAGACAAATTGGTTACTAAGGCCTGTGCTTTCCAAAACTGGAGGTGTCTCACACACCCACCCGATGGTCGCAGCCAGTGGGGATGAGTTTATTTTACTCTTTAAATGGCCGTTTTAGGTGTTCGACCTGGGAACTGCAAGAAATAGTAACTAAGCGCTTCTCCTTAATTAATTCTTGAACAACGGAAAACGTTGACTGGTAGTCTACAGTTTAATCCAATTTAGGGCTTTCTGCAAATTTCAATCAATGCTCATCCTTAAAACATTAATTTTTTGACATGTAAATCACGTACTCTTGTTGAATGACATCACAGATAATTGGCTTGTAAATGCGCCACAAAGTTTGTGAATTTTGTGTGTCAGGAATGATTAACTGCTTTGATTAAATAAGTTTCGTAGTATTATTTTTTGTGTAATATTAAAAAAAAAACATGAGTTGCAATAATTTTTTTTTAGTTGCCCTATATTAATGGTCATATTTTTGTACAAAATTGAGAATTACTGATGAATGCATGTAAATATTTAATAATGTTGTCATATAGTAGAAAAATAAATCCAAAAAAATGTAGAAATGCCACTCTGTTCTACTTATTTTACAACGTCGTGTGACTTAACTGTCATGTTTAGCTATGTAACAAAGGGAAATGTAATATGTAATCATTCAACAGACAGTGTTACTGTCTTAACGCAACAAACTATTTTTGTCTATGACTCTTTAACTTCACTGTTCTGATAACTAAACAGATAATTGCAATGTGTAGCAATACTATTTAGAGTAAACAACACTTTATAATTTTATCATTTTTCAAAAAAAAGATTTGTTCAGTCGCCTCAAGGGCTACCTGTGGGAAATATGCGGTCGCCAAATGAAAAATATGGTCCCATTTGGCGACCTGACGCTGTGTTATTTCAACCCCTGAACACGTACTACGAGATTTTTGAATAACTTCAAAAACAGTCCTCTTTACATGCTAATTGACAAAGAAAGTATGAAAATTACTTAAATTTGGAAAACCGCCGTATTTTTTTTCAAACGCAAATCTGCTTAAAACGTCGGCCATTTTTGCCGTAATTCTATTTAATTTTTCTGCAGCTGAGAGATGGTTTTTTTGGGTGACTGGCTCAAGAAATTTGCACTGTAATTCCTAAAAACTGCACTGCTTTTTGCCAGTCAGAATCAAGAAATCTTTCATGTATATTATTAGGTCCGTAAATGTAATACAGAAATGTTTTACTAGCTCTGTATCATATTTTCACCCACTGCTTAAATATTATTATAAATTAGAGGTAATATAACGCCGTCTCTGAATGGCTGCCTTGCGTGCTACATTTCTCAATGTAGCACGGGCAAAAAGAGCGGGAAAACATTGTGTTCCAGATTTTGGCTTACGTAGTGAGAAATTTTTAATCAGCGAAATGAAGCTTGTTGTCCGTTATTTGCGCTCTGATTCTCTGTTATAAAATAAATGGTTCATCATTTGGCTTGCTCTGCGGAGCAATGGATGTACTTGGAAAGTTGGGAGAGCACTCAGAAATCTAGAGGTGCACTTGGCTATCGCCTTGAGCAGCTCGTACGTTCGTAGGTAAATGGAACAAATGCCAAATCATTAAACACTTCTTTAATTTCATCTGAGCTTTCCTCACGAATTATTGAGTTTTCGAACAAGAGTTTCAAACCTTTATATTTAAGTCTTATTTCTGCGTTTTATGTTGCTATAGATTGGTTGTAACAAATGTATTTATATTTTTGATATTGTAACACTTGGTGGACGTGCTTTTGAATGTGGCCTAGCTGATATAATGGACTCGGGAGACATACTCAAGGTAATGGATTATACTTTCTTTACTGTTGCCCTGCATTGTATTGTTCTCTGTAATGTTTAACGATTTTCAAACGTTCGTCAAGTCCAGGAGTCGGTTGTTCAGAGCTCGGATACCTTATCCGCCGGAGACGTCGTAGCAAGTGAGCTGCGTTACTCAAGCACTGAACCACTGAGTTTAAATCTTGCTCACTGAATAGGCCCACTGAAAAGTTCGGCAGATAAAATTTAAACTCGGTTGTTGAGTTCAATGCATGGATAACTAACAACGCTGTTGATTCCTTAGGGCTTATCCGGTTGATAAGCTATCTAGGCTTGGTGCAACCGATCCCTGACCTTAAGACCTATTTCTAACCCCAGACAGTGACTCGAACAAACCAACATCTGCTTACAATTGAGAAGCCCTAACCGTTAAGCTGGCAAGACTCAGACGGAGAGCGAATGTTATAAATTTGTCCTGGTTAAATTGATAGAAGTATGCGCTGCCCAAGCGGAAGCCACTCTATGACAATAATTGTGACGACTGTATGAATGTTATACACCATTGCTCGACAAACGTTCACATATCATCAATGAACAGTCATAAAGTTGTGCCGTTCTGTATTGCGCTATACTGTACTTCGCTTTACTGTACATTACCGTACTGTATCTTACATATCGTTCTGTACCTCCCAGCATTGTACTGTAGCATACTGAGTTATATCATACGCGTGATGGTGTACCTAAATATTTACCTTAGCTCCTCTTAATATATTTTTCATCATTTTGTTTACCATCCGTCAAGAAGATTAGAAGTAGGGTAGGAGTCTGGCTACTTTTTTTGGTCAAACAAACCCAGGCTTTTGGTCCAACCAACTGACTGTAATGGCATTCATATTGGCGTCGCCGAAGAGGTTTGCTAAATTTGTCGCCAGTAGCCAGCTATTTTATTTTGGATTTCAGGGTTCGAAATCATATTAACGTTACTGACGCATAACAGGTTTGCACAATGACGGTGCCCTTGTGTAAAAAAGAACTAACAGGTTGCTGGACTGCGGGTTCTTCACCAGAAAGTATCGCCAAAAGTACGTCATCTAGTTAGGTTCTTAATCATAAATTAGCCAATCACCGGCCAGCAATATGTTTCTGAAATATTCTGTCACATGTCGGCCACAGCTAAGCCGTTGGAAGACCTAACCAGATGGAAATCCCCCAAAACTGTAGAATCGCATTACAAAATGCATTTGTCTTAGTCTTTATCCGCCCTTTTGACGTGACAGAACCCTAGATCATGGCAGATTGACGTGTCTTTTACCTGTAAGGGCTGAGATTCCCAGATGGTCTGTGACCGGTAGCTCACTTACTAAAATTAATTTTTACCTGATTATGGCTTTACTCCATGCTGGGCAGGCATTGTGGAGGATTAGTTATTTCATACCATATGGTTAAGTTACATAATTTCTCACAGTCAACCAGTAGTTAGCGGACTTACACACATATATTTATCCTGAGATTACGTTTCCTGTCTGGTTCCACCCTCGACACAGTATTAAATAAAATTCATTACGCCAATAAAAGTCTCCCTTTTGTAACAAAAGTATTAATCAAACTGACCGACTCTGGAACTTTTGAATTTAATAAGCACAATTTTTGTCAATTACAACTTGAAAAATTTTATATTTAAACAATTTTACAACTCACCCGCGTTGGTGATCTTTGCACAAGCTCGGACTTGTCATATAGTTAGATATAAAACAGAAACGTCAAGTATATTTAATTATGTGATAACGTGGCGTTCGTATTTATATCAATTGGAATTTTTCGAAACTGAGGAAATTTCGTTGTACGGCATGTGGTAGCTTGGTGTGTGTAGATTGAAATTGCACATTCTCCTCAAACGTATAAACTCAGAACAGTTTTCTGGAAATTACGTCATTTGATTTGAAGTATCACATAATTATTTGATTTTGTTCGCCAGGCTGCTGTTTCTTTCGTCCTTTTGCTTGTTTATTTGTTTGCCAAAACATGGGAATAGAAAACATAATATTAATATTGATTACTTGTTAACTGAGTGTGGGATCTGTACGGGAAAGTATTTGCCCAAGGATTTCGTACAGACCGAGTGACGAAGGAGCGAGGTCTGTGAGTAAATTCTCAAACAAACGAAGATTTATTATATAGCCAGAAAATGTATAAATTGGACAAGGAACTTGCATTTCGCGCCTCAAACTGCTAGCCGGTCCGTGCGAAAAACTTATTGCACCGCTAAGTTGCCATCAGCGTGCGTCATTTTGCGTACAGACCGGAAAACGAATGTTGTCATATAATAATATTAGTTACTATTAATAGCAATTTTAATATTGATGTTATTAATCATAATGTTGATGGTTTTCAAGAAATATGAATGTAAATGAATAGATAAAACATGAATGTAGACTTCACATCTCTTCACTGAATAAATTTCATCCAGACATAGTGATATTCTTATTTTTTTAAAAACAAATTTCTGGAGTGAACGTTGACTCGTTCATAAATATATTTTCATCCATGTTCGATCGGGCACTAGCATGTTAACCTGCTTGATATTCATACCGCAAGTGTTGGTCATTTTTGTGACTACCTCACAAATTGAATTCTTTTTTTATATATATGTGTGTAACTGTAGGTCATCCATGATTGTCGCCAATTGAGTGATGCTTTGTACCATCAATATGGTGTCAGCCTTGTCAACGTATTTGATACTCAGGTAAGCATTACATGCGAAATGCGTTAGCCTAAACTTGAATGACTCGACGAGTCAACACACTCTCGCTTGGTTAGCAAGTTACGCATGTTTGGATCACACTGTACAAAAATGGAAACTCAGTTGGTATTTCTTAAGCATTACTTTTTGTGCTTTGGCTTTAATAATGTCACCGAATCACCAACCGTACGTCTCTCTCGAATTATTTCACATTTTAGGTGGCGGATGTGATTATCTATAGAAATGAGACGGACAGAGAGTTGCCAAGGTAACATTTGTTTGACGTAAGCGACCTTGTGTCGGTCTTAAATCGTTTCTGTCCGGATGGCCTTGAGAAGTAAAGTTGTCTTGCGTTAGCCAGTAATATATTTAGCAAGCAATCCAGTTAGGAGTCGATTAAATTAATGTTACATCTAGGCTCAGTTCGCAGGCGATTAGCTTAATCCTAAATTAGTAAAAATTTTGTGGATTAATTCAGAGCATACAGAATGGTAGATTTTCCTTCAGTATACTTTGGGTGGACATATGCACGTTTATTATCATACATTTGATTGCGCTACCAAAATATACAAAGCTAAAACAACAAGTTAACTAATAATCCTGGATCAGCCCAATGTTTTTAACTTTCAGGACTTCGATTTGGATGCGGTCACACTTTGCTCGTGTTGCTGCTTGCTCTTCAAACAGGAAGATTATGCAGTGATGCGGATTCCTTTCTGAAGACTTTCCACTTGAGGAGTAAAATCGTATGGCGTTAGCCAAAGTTAAATGTTAAAATCTCCATAGGTCACTGAGGACCTAGGCGGACAGCAAGGAGCTGATGCAAAACATTCCCAACCTTTGCTCTAAGGGAAACTAGTGATAGTTGTTTCAATTTGTTAATTGGTTTCTTTCTGTAGGCAAACGAGCAGTTTGATCTCTTGCTTGTACGAATATCTTGATCTGTCTTCTGACGAGTATCATTTCCATAAAATCCGTTTGAAACATATCGAGGTTTGTAAGATAAATTTATGTTGCGAACCATTGGTAACGCTTATTACGAGGTTAATGGATTTCTAACAATTCTGTTTCTATGCTTTACATCAATATTTTTGTTAATGTAATTTTGGTTTGATTTAGTTTATCGCGCCATCTTTCGTTTATTTTGCATTTTTAATTTTACTGTAGAACGACGAATTTGTTTGGAAGAAGCGCCCATTACCACAGGATTTGCTGGATGTTGCAGCGAAAGTATGAATTAACCGAAATATGTAAAATTACTAAATTACTTCAACTGGAATAGCTTTCCGACCTATTACATAAAGTTCCCACCTCATGGCATATTTTGATAGAAAAATTCGTTCAATTTAAAATGTTTCTATGAACGTCATTCGTATCTCTCAAGTTCATTAACAATTCATGCGCAAAACGCAAAGGAAATCACCACCGAGACAGCGTTTTGATATCTGAGGAAGAAATTACATAAACTAAGCCAACTTTCACCTCGATTTTCTCCTCAAATACTGATTTTTTTGAGATGCAATATCATACACTCGAAAGTCATGTTTCATTAGATATCCTAACACTTCTTCTCGTGTATGATCTATTACATACAAGATCTATAAAATCTTCAGAAGGACTTTTTGTTCCCGAAGAACTTCAAGTCATGCATGTTTAGGGTTAGAGTACATGGTTGTAAAAACCAGTGCAAGAAATATGGTCAGCAGGAATCAAACAGTCGTATCATTCGACAAAGCAATGAGGAATCCACTTGTGTGAGTTAAGATCTTTTTCTATTTGTGTGAGACAAGACTTTTACAAACTACAGTATAAGATAGCATTAACGCCGTCACTACCACGTCTCTCCCTTTGACGAGTAAAATCGTCTGACATTAGCCAGAGTAAAATCATCAAAGTTCCCCCATAACGGGAAAGGAGTTTATAGTCGCAGGTTAATTTTTCAGGCAATATGTATTTGCTTTTATATTTCACCATAATCATTATCTCTACTCATATAATCATTTTGAAGTTAGCTAATTTTTTTGCTTGGACTGATCACCTGCTTTCCTACTTAGAGTGTGATGTATCTTCGGGAACTACGATTGGCTCAAATGGAACGCATGATGGAGGAGTTCATATTTGGAGTTGACATTTATTTATCTGACGTGAGAGACGCCACTGACGAGTTTGTCAAAAAGAAGGTAATGAAGATATAACTACGTCTTGTTTTATGAGTTTTTATGAATAAGGATACCTTACGTTAGAATTAATTACCGGGAACGGAGGCACTTAGCCAGATACATCCAGAAGGCCGTAAGCTCGAGTTATTTATATGGATAAGAGGCGACATTCGACGCTGAATCCAAACGAAGACCTCATGGTCTGAGGGGCTCGTTACGTGTACGATATTGAGACCCACTAACCAGGCTGAATTTTTACTCGGGCTATCTGTGGTAGCCGAGTCTAGGTTTCGGCTCCTTTTCTGTGTTATTATTTTTTTGTCAAGTCGAGAATTTGCATCTTCCCGATAGGCCTTGCGAAAACCGAGCTGTGCGGGTCTTCATGCGAAAGTCTGTACTGTTTACGTGCGACTCTACCGTCACCTTTACACCTAATCAACAGGCTGGAGAAGAGAGTTAAACGATTAACTGGTGAAATGAAAGTTATCTAAACGAAATGTTAATCGAAATCAGAAGTAGTAAATCATTACTATAATCTGTAAAAAGGGAAAACCGAACCGCCGGATCAGTATAATATAAACCATGAAAACGTAACCTTTGTCTTGACTTCTTAAATTCTGCATATTCGTTTAAAATGAATTTATCATTAGTTAAAACGGATGTAGTATCTTATCGAATGAATTTCAACAGATGATGATCGCATAATTTTAAAAAAGAACTAAAGTGACTGGCTGTCAGTTGTTCAGTTCACAACTTCTCTACTTAAGCCATACGGCTGAACCCCCTGTCTGCATTCTATGGGGGTTACGCCGAATATGTTCGGCGTGCGTTTTAAAACTGTTCGGCATACTGGCGTGTGGTTGCATTTTTTCGGCTTACAATCGGATTACATAGGACCTTTTGATCGTGCTTACGATTGCTCTCCGGATCCTCTTGAAACCTCTTGACATATCTTCGGCGTGAAGTTTGCACCGACTTGTATGTAAGATTTACGGTAGTACAACTCTACTGTTATTTCGTGAGGAAGGCTTGACACGAAAAGGCTCGGGATCACTTTAAAATAACTGAAGATGAAAAAAGAACAAACCAAAACATTGGCGCTTTTGCTTATGTTATTGTCCACTGAACATTTTCAAGCACATTTACAATTAACAAGCAGAAACGTGTCTAGTTTCACGTTGCAGTGGTGGACCCAAGGGGAGGGCATTGGTGCCGGTGCCCCCCTTTTTTGAGTTTGAAATTTTTCATTGAGTGTTGTTGTGTTTCTCGAAAAATTTACATATCTTTTATGAACACTTACCGAAAAACATAAAAATGATCCCATTGTTACTTAAACTAAAGTAATTGCCAATTATTACTTACAAATAAGTAAAAATGCGTTTATAATGTTGCTTTTCAACCTTGTAAATGTTGTCAAAAGTGCGCTCACAATGCGAGAAATGCCATTAAGAGATGTTCAAATTCAGTTTTCCCGGGGGTCATCCCCCGGACCCCCGGTGAACTTGCCTCTTCGGCGCTTGTTTGCTGCCCCTCCCTTTAAAATTTTTTAGATCAGCCCCTGCGTTAATCATGATCAATGTGATTGTAATTCCGTAGGGTGTAAACAAAAAAAACGACAAACGCGACGAAGTCAAAGGGGTTGCGAAAAATGTTTGCGTCTCCCACACTGAAGATTATATTATTTCCCGGACAAGCGCTGTTCGTGCAGCCTACCTATTAGCCTGTCGATCGGTAGCCCGAGTGAACGCCAAACTGGCGTCATGTTAAAGAAGTAAGCTTCGGATTGAATTTTTAGACATTCAATCGCAAGATAATTTGAGGGGATTTCTTGATTAGCCCGTTCTGACTTTACCAGCCGTCAGATCCTTGATCGGGTTTCTCCCTACGTCTGAAAGGAAATCCAAGATGGCTGCGATTTCTCTCGATAAATACGACACGGATACTCGAATTTGGTTCAAGGTGTTGACACTTTTTTTAGTCTTTTTAGTTAATAGCTTTAACTCCTTCCTGTCCGTATAGGTCCTCAGTGACCTATGGAGATCTTAGTATTTTACTCTCGCTAACGCAAGACGATTTTACTCGTCAAGGGGAACGTCCTCGGACAGGAAGGAGTTAATGTTTGATATATATTCTTTAGGTAAGTCAGTTCTAATTCTAAGGGTCCACCGTAACTTGGTAAACCTGTGGTCGTATCCCAAGCCATGTATGTATTGGGCTGAAGCTTAATAAACCATAAACCAAATAAGGTCACCGAATTCATTGTGTGGTACCAGGCCTTAATCTTGGGTTTGCGTCAGGCTATTGCTGTACCGGACAGACCTTAGCAAATACAATGCAAACAGTGACGATGTGACCTTACAATGAAGTTGCTAGTACAAATTAATTCTTTATGGCAGATTTTCCGAGGTCTCCCTAGGGGATTAAGGGATGTTAGCCATGGTTCAATAGTAAACAAAGAGAATCGACGATTTGGTCTTTATATATCAGTATATACTGATATATAATATCAATACAAGCATATTTCAGCTTTCAACTATGAAAGCGGCATGTCAACAAAAATGGACCCAGATCCCAAATTTACATCAGATCTGCTGTCTGAGCCCTCATGGTCTAGTGGTAAAACAACCGTACCGGCAATCGGGAGACGCGGGTTCGATTCCCGTTGGAGAAACTCAGAACTTTTCTGAGTAATAACAAAGCTTGAAGAACGAGCTTTTCATCGATTTGGTCTTTAAATGTGGTATCACGCACGTCGGAGTAAGTTGAGATAAGCTGGAGCGATGAAATCTGTTAATCATAGACCTCATTAACAAATAGCGCATGGAAAACTTATGATCAGCTAAAGCTTTGATTTGTCTCGTTGAATCGGAACTATATCGTGAGCATGCATTTTTGAATTCGATTTAACTGGACAAGCTTAAGTCTGATGTTTTATAACGCATCGAAACATTTCCCTTGAAGGGTAGTCACCTCTAATGATGGTCTCACTACAGGAATATTTTGGTCGTATTGATTTTTTATTTAAGTCAGGGCATGTCGATGGGAAAAGTTGTTCCTGGCAGAAAGGTCTTTTCATCTTAGCAGTCACTCAAGGGTGTGAAGTTGTTATGCATTCCTTTGTAAATGGTTTTAAATCGTTCACCTTGGGAACCATGAAGGTCGTGGCCAGAAATCTAGTACTTTGTGCCCGTGTGCCAACAGCGGCCGCGTGCGACGTTCTCTTTGAATGGCCTACGAAAATTAAAGAGCATAGCCTGAGAAGTTGGCAAACAAAAGGAAATATAACTATAACCAATGAGATTTTTTAGTTGCCATAGTCATATATTATTGTCGCCCATGTTTTTAACTCTTTTGCCGAAAAATATATCTGAGACGAGGAAACTTTACCTTTTCCCAAGAATAATTTCCACTCGCAGTTAACAGGCCAGTCAAATCCTCATTAATGACCCGTCACTGCGGGGAAAATAGGGAAAATTCCAACATTTGAGATAAAATATCTAAGAATAGAGATACAGCAATTAATTTGCCAAACTCGACCTATGAAATGCAGCTTATGTTTTACTTGCCTTCGAAAATTTACTGATTTCGAAAACGTACCTTTCCCTTTTGCTTGTGATTTTGCTTCATTCTAATTTTTTTCTAAAGAAATTTCATGAGAATGTAGTGGCCACTGCTTTGCCAGCATTCAGTGGTGGCACCGCGCAACGGTACGCGGGCTGAAATGACCGAGATTTCTGGCCGTGCTCACGGGGGTAGTGTCACCGAGGATGTTTGATGACTCAGTTTGCAAGGTAAGGTAACCGTAGAGATGCACATGAATACTGTGGTGTTCCTGTAAGGAACATGAAAATCTGACGCACAAAATACTGTTTTGAAATTGATTCTACGAGATCGATATAACCTGAATGATTAGAAATCGGACCAAAGGTCACCCTATATATTCCTAATTTCTTACCCGAGATCAGGTACATGTATATAAATACTTCGTAAAAGTTAGCCAAAGGACGGGGACCTATCAACCAGCGATTTTTTATCCCCGTGTGAACAGGCCTTGGTATACACGGTGCATGCTGTCAACTGCACGCATTGCTCACCGCTTAACAATGCTTTTTCTCTGTAATCTTGTGCTCTAACCTTATTTCTTGTTAAATTTTTGTTCTAGTTTTCGTCGACTGCTTTGCCGGAAATGTTTCATCAGCTGCACAAACGTCGGCATCGGCCTCGCTACCGGGAACTTGACCCCGAGTTGGACGGCACCCATGAACATGCGGACCCACGTCAAGTATGGCAAGAAGGTCACACTTTCTTGGAAGAGTACGAAAAACGTGGTATGCGTATTCGGGAGCACAAATACCCTCCCCTTACTGAAGAACTAGGAAATACCACGTCGTTACAACAGACCTCGCAAGTTGAGACAAATTCGCCGATTGTCTTGACGTCAGCGACAAGCAAATTGAACATATCGGATGAACCTCCAGTGAAACCCCAAGATCAAAGTACGTTTAGGATATTAGAAAGTACATCCAAGTTTCATACAGCTAGTAGAAGCAAAATGGCTATGTGGCCTGCTAGTAAGGGGATATTCTCCCAAGACGATTTCCCCCAACTGAGCTCAGATTCGGACAGCAGCGGACTATCTCCTGGCTCTTGCGAGGCTGAGGGAATTTTGCCGCAAGGAAACTTGCCTAAAAGGAGCTCGAGTGGCTCGACATTGGGTCGCGGTCGTGCAAGCGCTCTTATTCGTAATGCTAGTTTGCCAAGAGCGCGCTTGCCTGCCAATAATCGTCCGGGAAGGCCCTCTTACATTGGTAGCGGTGATCACGATCGTTTACAATTTCCAACAGACGAGGAACTTTTGTCGGCGCCCGAAATAGTGCCAGCCACCAATTTACGAGGACTGCCAAGTGGCACTCGCGTTCGGGTTAGCCATCAATTGTCAAAAACATGACCATGCAGTCGGAGAGTGAGCGCATCTGGCAGGCCACGGCTTCGTAATTCTAGTCTTTTTTTAACTATTTTACGTTTTGAATTTAACCTATAACAGTTTATTGTTAGCAGTTGTAGTTAAATGCAGTCGTAGTTTTTAGTGCTTCTTTAGAATTAGGATTTCATTTGTAGTCGGAATGTAATTTCGTCGTGTTTCTGTCGTGACGTGTTCATTTGTATTCCATTTGTACAACTATCGGGTATATAGTCGGTTACGGCCGTTGCTGTTGGATTGACGTCCAGTAAAGAACACCTTTTAAGATCTGCTGTTGCACGTATTTCCATCTCAGCTTGAATTGGAAATAATTTACAACACTCCCTGGTTAACAACCCGCCTCACCAACGGCAAAAACGTTACACAGCTCTCGTAATTTCACTGAGTGATCTTTTGGTTGACCTCTACAAAATTAGAAGGACACGATGCGATATTGCTTCGTATACCTAACCCAGAATAGCTGCACGTGCGAACTCAGAAGCTGTGGATTCTCGGGTAACATATTGATCAGTAGTGGTCAAAAATTGAAAACGTACACTCAAGAAAACAAACTAAACCAAAGTGTAGACGCAGAAGAGAATTCAGGAAGAAAATTGCCGAATAATTACGGCTTGGTAAGGAGTTATCATATGAACTATCTGCCAAGGTTTTTGTTATCAGGACCACCAGACGAAAGAACTGTTGAGGAACCATTCCTAATTATCCAGCAAAACATACCTGATCGGACAACGGGCGAACATATTGCGGAATTGAACAACCGCTAATATAAATGATCTGGAGACACGTGGTATTTTGTCATCTAATTCGATACCTCTGTGGTTAGCTGTAAAAACCGACAAAAGTTGAAATTGTTGAAACCGAGCAAATCCTTTTTCAACCGCAAAATTTACAGTGTTTTTTATGGATTTAGAAGAGTAGATATAACACTTTTGATTGGGAACAAACAAACAAATTCATTATACCAAACAAAAATACTTTATTTATCTGGTATGTTCTGATCGAGAAATATATGAATGGATATGTTGTACGTATTTACTTGATTGTTTGTTTTTTAGATATTACAAACGCATGATATATTACAGTAGAACATTAACATTTTTGTAAGTACTCCTGCAGTCGACCCCGAACTTCACCGTGCCATAATGGCTCAATACGTGTCATGGTGCTCAACAAATTTCAAATTTCAAAATTTGTCTTGCAAAATTACAAGAACGTATGTATATCACCCCATTAAGCATCTTCATTGCCTACATTGTGTCGCTTTCAATCAAACTATGAATTAATTCCCTAATTTTGAATTATTTTGACCATTGTTACAGTATTTGGAGTAATCTGGGCAAAAGTTTAGCCTGTAAAATTGATCAATTGCAAGCCAGAGCTACTATAATTATATTAGGAGCCGATCACTCCATTCGTTCAGGGCTGACTTACTGTCTGACCTAAACTGGACTAAACTTCCAGATAGACGTTCCATGTTCCCTCATTGCCTTTCAAAAAAATTGTTCATATCTATTCTGTACATGATCATAATCTGCGTAGCTCAAATTATGAAATCCCTCGTCCAAGACCTGGAACAAAAATTTTTCCTATAGGGGGCTGTACTTTGGAACTAGCTCTCAGCAGAACAAGCGACTTTATCTCAATTTGCATCACCGTGACACCTCTGCATTAACCTGATAATCGTTGCATTGTAAATGTATGACTCTGACTGTAGTAATATTTGTGCGGTGTTATGGCAATCAGAATAATATTTGTAGATAATAGTCATATATCCGATTTTACATCATTACATCATTATTTTGGTTACTTGGCGAACACATGTAAAAATCTCACAAATTGTTACAAAGTTGTTGGTCGATGAACAACATTGACCACCGGCAATGACGTTCTTCATTGTGCCAGTGTTGTTCAGGATTGATAAAGCAAGAACGGTTCGTAGTTGTTCGAACAGGACAAAACAACATTGATTGAACAAGCGCGTTGTGTATTGTTTATATAATTGTTCGATCTTGTGAACAAGTAAATTGATGGTTGAAAAATGCCTTAAAAACATCTTTACCGTGGCTTACCTGCATTAGATCCGCCGAGATCGGAACATGTTTACACCGCTATTTCGGCTTCAACACTCTTTCCTAACCATAATTTTAGGTTAAGGGATAGTGATACCCTGAACTATAGCCTTAATCCTAAACTTATACCGATGAAAATCGAGCAAGGTGTGTGGTGGTGTCCTCAACACGAAGTAGATGCCATTATCTGATATTTCTTACGGCTCCAAGGAAGAGCACTGTAATGGTGATTTGGATTCAGTATTAAAATAAAGGTGCATAGCATAGCTAAGCATTACTCGGTGGTCCAAAATTTGACGTTTCCGCAGAATGACAGCCAGGCAATATCCTGTATCGGTACAAACAGGAAATCATGGAAATAAAGGTGTACAGAGCCGATCAGAAACCGGATTCGGACTGAGCTGTGACACTTTCGGATCTGATCCTGATCGTCGAACTTATTGGGATCACTGGAACAGTGGAAGATATGACCGGATTTTTGAGTAAAGAAGCTGCTGAGGACCCGTCCTCTTAGGAAGTTATGAAATGCATAAACATTCAAAACCTGGACAGATTGAATGAGCATTTTAATCTTTCGTTAAATGTATTTATCTCATCAAGTTCCCTCGGCTCTTATCGATGCTAATTCTATCGGATCAAATTTTGGGAGACAATGCTCGTTCAGAACGGGTTCAGAAAGAATTTCGGCGAATCTTCGGATTATAAGCGTTCAATCTGATCCAACGCACCGCTACATGGGATTGAGTGAGCCACGCCGGTTTATCCATGAGTATAAGTAACAAATTAGTATTATTTAGAGTTTTCAGTAAGTCCTAAACCATAGTCTGCTGGTTTAAAAACTCTGTCTCTTTGTTTAAGTTTTCAGACTGCCTTTTGAACTTTAATTGCCACAATATAAAGTTTGGGCACGATGAAGGTCGTTCCAACGTTAGTCGCAATTTCATTATCATATTTGTTAGTCAGTAAGTTAACCAAGTTAATTCCTTACCGTGCGTAACGCATACAAACAAACGCATATCTATGTGCCCCAAAAGACACGTATATACGGGTATAAAAACCCTCGTATATTTACGAAATAAACGCGCGTATGTGCGGGCATAAAAAGGCGCGCATACTCTCGTACAAAAGCCAAAAACTATATCTTCAAAAAGATCTGATATACGAAGACCCTAACTTTGAAACAAATAGCCAACCATTGAAAGCAGCGACTTCAACTTTCCTTCTATCCGTGGCGGCTTGATTCCGTGATACCGGAACCAAAACGAGCCGATTCAGCGAGGGATGAATCAAACTGCAAACAGTTTCCCCCGTGTATAATAAAGAAATTACCGGAAGTTCATAGTCACGTAAAGACCTAGGAAATAAAATGAGCGTCTTCCCTTAAATAAGCCTTGAGAGCGAGGCTGACTCCACCTTAGGGTAAAAAAGTTAAATAAGCACCACGGGCGCTAATTCGAGCATTTATGGTACGTCTGAATAATGTCTGATTTCAATAGAAATTCTTGGTAATCCAGCTGGTAGGGGATAACTTGGAATAAAGTTGATTTTCCGGAAAAGTGACTGTCGATAGACAACGAACATCAGAGCTTGGAGTCTGAGCACGAATGTTACTTTGAAAGCCTGTGTGGGGTCATTTCAGGATCATTTGGGTTGACAAGGGAAATTAAAGCTGAGAGCACAGTGGGAAAAGACCTAAGGTCAGCAGTCAAAATTTGGAAGCATACGGTGAGCTCTATATATGACTGCAGGGAGCCAAACATGGCCGACATGGAGGCCTATAATTCGCACGTCAGTTTCAGGCGCCTACGCGGTCTCGGAGCCTAGAACTGATATGCAAAAATCGCCTTCATGCGCCATGTTTGGCTTCACATGAGGGCCAGAAGATATCTCTCGGTCCAGTTAAATATGGAGCTCACTGGAAACACACGGTCGCCATCTCACTACTCCAAGTTCAGTGTTCTTTGTGACATTAAGATTTGTTCCCAATATCGTATTTCACGTAAAAACGATGACGTCGCACGGTCAAATTTAGTCAGGGTGAAAGACAAATCACGAGAACTTCCCAGCGGAGTTCAAACTGCCGGATGCTAATTTAAGGCCAGCCGGTAAACAGAAGGCAAAAACAAGGAAATAACAAGTTCCATTTTTTGTCAGTTTTTGAGTTGCCCACTCCTTAGAATATTTCGTGGCTGCCATCTTCGTACTCCAAAGACGTCATGTCTGGTGGTTTCACTTTTTATTTGCTCTGTGTGCAATCCAGTTGTATTGAGATTAGTGGGAAAAAACTGCCTAAAGTAACTCCTTAGTCTTGCATTGAACACATTTTCAGCGCATATCTAATCACAAGTTCTTGTACAACACTTTCAAAATAGTGGTCATTTTAGATCAATTTATTGAATCTAAGAATGGCCGTTTTTGTAACCTTGGCGAGGTCGAGCGAAGAAAAACGGAATCAGTTGAGAATAGAAAGAGGAAACTGTGAAGGTATTATAGTGAGGTAATTTGAAAAGCCCCAGCTAACTACACAAAGAAAGTAATTGTCGAAGAGAAGAAAATCGCTAAAGACCTACACCATGACAACAGGATTGACTCCCTAGCCAAGAAAGAATGCTTCATCACCTTAAAAGACCACAAACTGAACTTTAACAACAACCCAACGTCTTGACTCATAAACCCAGCTAAATCTGAAATCGGAACCATAAGCAAGAAAATTCTCGACGGTATCAATAACAAAGTAGTGACAGCTACGGGAGTAAACCAGTGGAAGAATAGTGGATCGGTCATAAATTGGTTTAAAAAACATTCCTGACAAGTCCACGCACTCATTCATTAGCTTCGACGTCGTAAATTTCTATCCCTCGATAACAGTAGACCTACTCACTAAAGCTCTCACATTCGCCTCAAATTACGACACCATCACCGACCAGGAAAAACACATCATCATCCAAGCCAAAAATACCCTCCTATTTAACGATAACGAAGCATGGCGTAAAAAAGCAGAAGTCTCGAATTTCGGCGTAACAATGGGTAGCTTCGACGGGGCTGAAACGTGCGAGCTAGTAGGCTCCTACCTTTTGTCTCACCTACTTCCCCAGCACAGAAATAACCTCGGATTGTACAGAGATGATGGTCTAGGCGCATTCCTTGTACCACCTAGAGAAATTGAAATAATCAAGAAAAAGATATGCAAAACCTTCAGTGACCACAACTTAAAGCTTGCTATCGAAGCGAACAAAAAGTGTGGGAACTTTCTCGATGTTTCATTCGACCTGAGATCCGGAATATTTAAACCAACCATTAAACCAAACAGCACCCCTCAATACGTTCACCGAAAAAGCAACCACCCGCCATCAATCCTCCACAAAATACCAGAATCTATAAACCACAGCCTTTCCAACATCTCATCTGATCAGCATTCTTTTGATTCCACCACCAAACCCTATCAAGAAGCACTCAAAAACAGCGGATATGACTACAATCTTCACTT
>JBAHVQ010000514.1:373389-393728 GCA_036872915.1 Nanipora kamurai
ATTCACTTTTAAAAGCACCAGCAGCGACGGCTGCGACACCCCTTTAGCTCGAGTAAACGCTTAGTAAGCGTCTTGTTGAATTTTAAGTTTGGTTGTTCAATGCATGAATAACGCCGTTCATTCGTTCGGACCAGTCCTCCTGATAAGCAATCCGAACAACCAACCCCGGAACTTTAGATAGACTAGAAGTCTGACTGCCGCTCAAAAAGTGGAGCCTAAAATGGCGGACACGGGGGTCTTTTGCATAGAGATCATAAATAAGACTAGAGGAGGTACTGGGCCCAAAATCTAACCGCCACTCGAGCGCTGCCATGTTTGACCATATTTGGTAAATAGGGGGCCAAACTTTTATACCCCAGACCCTTTCTTGCTATTCACGGTCCTCGACGTTGACAAATTAATTAAATGTTGATTATCCGAGATTATAAACATAAAAATTTCCACAACATGCTGTTGAAGAATTGACGTAAAAATATGAAGAAGAAAACTACGAGGGCTTGCCCTTTGTAAGTTCGGAACAGTCACACTGTGATACTGAGAATTAAAAAACTTATTCTAGGGAATGAGATCGATCAGTCGAAAATAGAAGTCAAGAATAGACTTTTCGTCTTGACTTGCCAATCTGAGTCAAAACTAAGTGTAATTACCGGTCTCTAACTGTACAAAAGGAAAATGCCCAATGAATTTAGTACCGTAACTTGAGGTAAAACGAAATGCAAATATATATTTTGGGCAGAAAACACGGTGAAAAACAGAAATCGATCATAAATTTTACTCGGGCTTCAAATTTGCCTCCCAATAAAAGCAATATAGCAGCGTCCAATAGGCGAATACCTCTTGAGCGAAATCAAGGGCCAATGCCCCCTCCAGTCTTAGTTATGATGTCTGTGGTCTTTTGAACGTTTCCATCAGTCCGTCACGTGTTTCCGTCTCGCAAAGCTGTTTAAACCATTGCCTGAACTCTAAAGGTAGCAGCAATGTGCTTTCAATTTGACGAAAAAAGGAAATATAATTTAAGCTGCAAGTTGAACAAGTTTCGGGAACGCTTGCCGGGGCAGATGAGGGTGATCAAAACTTTGAGGACACAAACATCAAATATACCGACAATGAGTTGGATTTCTGGTAGATTTTTTTATTCTGCGTCGCAAACTCTTACCCTAGAACTATCCCTTGACACCAAAGTTTTATCAACACTTTCAGGGAGAGTTCTCCCATGAAGACCCACCCATTTAGGTTGTTCGATTACCAAAGTGTTTTTCCGGGGGTAGAAAACGAAAACTCCCCTTGTGATTCGGCCAATAGCCCGGGGCTACATTAGTCTACAAGACTAAGTACAAGCGCACAAGCTTGCTTAAAGCGACCTGGGGGGAACGTTCAAAAAGGTCTCCATGTCAGCCATGTTCGGCTTCACCTTCATTTCTGGTCTACCTAATGACTAGAGTCAGCCGTTTAGTCCAAACAGAGTTCAGTGGCCCAACTTCGTCTCTAGGGCCCTATAACACTTTTCAATTTAAACCTGCGATCGCGGTCTGCATTTTGAAAATTGTGCAAAGGCCCGAGGGACGAGGTTAAATCTAGAAAATAAGGAAAACTGAAGTTTCAGGAGTGCAATAGGTTGAAAGCTGCTAAATATTTTACCCAGTCGAGTCGTTATGAAGTATTCAAACGTGTTTTCGAGGTACATCTATACACCAATGTAACTTCAAATACTTTTTAAAGAAAATATTAACAAGTCATTTCACTAAAAATAACGAATTTTTTGTTCTGAATACAAATTAGAAGAGTTTGTTAAATATAATACCACTACAGAAGGTAAAAATAGAACAAGAAGTCATACCCTTCGACCTTCAGTTTATCAACCCAGTGAAGGGTATCTTCATTTGTAAACCGTATGGTATGGTGTAGTTTTTTACGTGAACCTTCGCAGTTTCAATGCAGGTCCGCCTAGGATATGGCTGACTGTTTTCGTTTGGTCTTTTTTCAAACAACGGAAATTCTTTCCATCGCGACTTCAAGTTTCTCCACCAAATGATTTCCAAGGTCCATCAGAATTTCTCCAAAAACTCCCCGAAGCTTTTCGCCCAAACTTGGATCTTTGCTTTAAAATAAAATTACGAGTGTCAATCAGTTTAAGAGACTTTTAGTGACTAACATTTCGTTACTTAACCAGTAACATCATCAGAGTAACTATTTACAGGGGTTGAGAGGCTTAAATAGCTAACTGTTACAAAAATAACGATGAATGTCACAAAGGATTGGCGGTAAGACCAATTGGCGGAAGGAGTGCGAGTTTTCATGTGGTGAAAAATTAGACGTGAGAAGAATTTAATTAGAAGGGGAAAGAAACAAAAAAAAAACAAAAAAAAAACAAGAAAATAAGTTTAAAAAGTGCTAAGGGAAAGGATCTAATATTAGCGTTAAGAGACGGTTGTATTTTTTAACAGAGCGTATTTTTCTACAATACAACCGTCTCTTAACGTTAATATTATATCCTTTCCCTTAGCACTTTTTTAACTTATTTTCCCCCCTTCTAATTAAATTCTTCACAAGTC
The DNA here is from genome assembly GCA_036872915.1 of Nanipora kamurai. NCBI lineage: Eukaryota > Metazoa > Cnidaria > Anthozoa > Scleralcyonacea > Helioporidae > Nanipora > Nanipora kamurai. The sequence goes on from JBAHVQ010000514.1 coordinate 375,942, forward strand.
TAATTTTTCACCACATGACAACTCGCACTCCTTCCGCTAATTGGTCTTACCGCTAATCCTTTGTGACATTCATTCATCACTATTTTTGTAACAGTTAGCTATTTAAGCCTCTCAACCCATGTAAATAATTACTCCGATAATGTTACTGGTTAAGTAAGGAAACGTTAGTCATTAAAATTTTTTTAAAGGTATGGTGCCATTATGGCATTATTTAAACTTGTTTGCTGGGCTATTATATTCTTAACTAAAGTTCGTTTCCCAACTGGCTCTTCAATCGCAACAGTTTAAGAGACATGTAGAACTGTATAATGTAATTATTTATTGACTGTACTGAAAATGATGACGAGGTACTCTCTTAATTCTGACGACTAAAATTTCAATCTGTTTGTCCCTAATTCCAGTCTTTCTAGTTTGGTCTTAGGTACCAAGCATTTACGATTGGTAATCACTCTTTTACCAAAGTGAAAATTGAAGATATCAATGTGAAAAGATTTAAATTTCGATCAATTTTAGAGAAAATGCTGTCTTTCCCGCCAAAAAATGAATCATTAAGAGAGCATTCATTTAACCATTATCATTTCACATTTGAAAGAAAAGAAAGCTCTTACCTATTCTATTTATATTACCATGTTTCACTTTCCTTTAGCTGTTATCATGGCTAATTTAAGTTTGTGGTTAATAAAACAACGACATCTCTCTCACTATAATGAAGTGGAATTTGTGAAAGTCCCCAGCCTAGGGTAGCCTTGCATGAGAAAGATTGTTGGTGGAATTGGCTGACGCTTCAACGGTTTCAGCGGCGGTCATCGTCAGAGTCAAGTGGTCGCTTGCATCTGTATATGACCGCTGATGAGACCACTGAAACTTCAGTCACTTTCACCAACAGTCTTTCTCAAGACCACACTAACCTGGGCGATCAGCCTTCACAAACATGTAACAATTGCGAGTTCAACAATCTACCAAAGAACTTGAATTTATTGCCACACAGCAGTACTTTGGAAGTACATTTAAACTGGAAGTATAGCTTAGAATAAATGTAACAGTTCCCTGTACAAAAAGTATAATAAATTTCTATACAGTTTTTCCCTTGGAAATGCTGCAAAAACCGTTTTATAAGTCCAAACAGTAAGAAATTTTCCTGGCAAGCATGCCTTAGGAATCCCTCAAAAGAGATCCATTTTGTGACAGATAAAATATCCCTCCCGCTCCTACTCAAATCCTAGATCTGCTACTGATCTGGGAAAGTCGGTTAAGACACCTACCTTGCTAATGTTTTAACCACGCCAAGCAAAGTGGCACATTCTGTCTGGTATGCCTAGAAAAATAAACGAAAATCTTGGTTAACTTTACAACTGGGCCCGGTGGTTCAAAGGACGATAATCGCCAATCCGAGGTTAAAATTAAGTCGGCTCTTTTCTTTCAGAATCTTTTCTTCCGAATATATAAGAATCACTGAAGTTCCAGAAATAACAAGTTGCTGTTCAAAAGGTGTACAGTATATCCTAGCTCCAAATGTTTCGCATCGAATTTCAGTAACTGTACAATCTCAGTTCAATCAAACTTCAAGTGATGCTTCTCACTGTCGTTAGTTTCCGAAAACAAAGCCGAAATGCGCCTTCGCGCAGCCTTGGGAGCTGGGCTCAGTATCATAACCAGGGCCACAATTACAATTATAGCTTTGCAATACTTCAAAAGACATAAGAGAGAATATTGAACTCTATTAAAGTATACACCCACTAAACGTTTTACTGTATGTTTAGCCATTTCATGTTGGAACCCAGGCTGGACGCCAGAGAGATCCCTCGGCGCTTGAAAAAAAATGCGAGGCCCATATAAGATTAAGGGGCTAGGTAACGAAAAAAAAAACTAATTGCTGGCATATAAATATCAACAAATCTAGCTCCGAAGAGATTCTTTCTTGTCAGTGACGCAATCTTTGTTGGTTCGGTATTTGTGGTTTAACCCTTTCATTGCCACAGGGGACTTTTATTATTTTACTCTGTCTAACGCCCGACAATTCTTCTCGTCAAAGGGAGAAATCTGGCTGCAAAGGGGTTAATATAATATTTGGCATGGAATACTAACTTGCTCAATTTCTCCTCTTCTGAAGTCTAACAGTTTTATGAAATCTTCCTTCCCCAGTATCTGTTTTTGCGTTGACGTGGAACTTGAACTAGCTTGAAATACTTTTGAAGAACCTTTCCCAGTTTTTTTTCTGGACTTCTTCCTTGAGTTTTTCTTGCAACCCTTCGGAAGTTTGCTAGCCTTCGTTCGTTTCTTCTTTTCAACACTAACAGGCGCCTTGTTTTTAGACTTTTTCCTAATATAATCTCCGTCACGCAAGTCCTTTGCCACACCACATTCCACTGCCAAAGATTTCCCCTGAACGCCGATCGGACTTTCGTAATTTTCCTCAGAAATATCTGAATCTTTTTTCTTTATTTGTTCCAGAACCTCCTGAAGTTTCTCTACCCCCAGATTCGTTTTGTCTAAAATTTTTCCAATTAACCCAGGATCGCTAGCGACGCCTTTGCTACAGTCGCTCAGTTCTGGAAATTGTGAATCACTTTTCCCCGAACTATTTCCGAAATCACCGTAAGAATCCTTGGCTAAAAGATAATTTTCGTGACATTCACCTTGGTGAAAATCTTCTGATTTTCCTTTAGCGAAACTCTCATTGCAGTTTATAGTCTCTGATTCAGAACCGTGGAACCCGTTTTTGTTTTCGTCAACGTACTGCTGTGTGCCTACCATGGAGGATCCGAATTGCATCTCTTCATATTCTTGTTTGTTCATATTTGACGTTATACCCATAACTACTTCAATTCGAAAATCTCGTTTTTGCTTCTTTTTTTCAGATTCGTCATCGCCACATTGGTCTTCCGATGAGGAATTTCTACGTTTCTTTTCCTTCATCCCGTTATTAGTATTGTAGCTAATGGCCTTCGAAAAAGAAGTTCCCAGATTTTTCAATGTTCCACGCCCATAGTACCTCCGCAGCGGGTTATAACTGCTGGAAATATAGTCTGATCTTCCGGGAATTTCGTTCGCCTGGTATCCAAGGTTCGCATAATTTGCTTGTTGTTGCCAGACTGGACTCTGAGAAAAACATGAAAGAAATGCTGGTTCCTAAGCGTCACTGGTGCAATCGTTCCGTCTGGTGAAAGAAATTTGGGTTCCAAGACCTGCTAGTGGGTTAGAAAACTGCCTTCCCAGTCATGTTTGGAACCTGAAGATTCATGGCTGCCGTTTTTTTGTCAAAAAAACAAGGGATTTGGTCAGGGTGGCGGATTTCTTTTGCATTCGTCCTGGTGGCACTTATCTTTCGCGTTCACCGCACCTGGGTTTTGCCATTCTCCACTATGTCTCCTCTTCACTTCTCTCCTCCTGTCAACTCCCTGATCCTTCTCACCCTTAATTCTTTCTACACAGCTACACCATTCTCATTTCACCAATTCAACACAAACGAAACAATTCGACGCCACTGGATGGTAAAAATAACTTTATTCCCAGGATCCGACTATCCAATTTTTAATCATCCATGTTCCTTCATTTTTATTCATTTCAATTTCATCTGTATTTTTATATTCTATTATTAAACACCCAATTTTGAATCAATCATGTTCATTCATGTTCTTCTATTTTCATTCATTTCCATTTCATCTATATCTTTATGTTATATTTTCAAACAGATGCATGCATAGGAAGAGTGTGAATCAGGAAGAAATAGCAATCAGAAATAAAAATGAGTCACCCCAGTGAAGAGAGGCAGGATTTGCCTTATCTTTAAACTGGCCCATGAACAGGGTGAGGAGAGGACAAGTTGGTACATGACCTAATATTTAAAGAAGCCCCCCTGGGTACCATTTGTATTTCAAGTAAATGGTTTGAACCTGGGAGAATCATGAAATGTTTGCGGGAGTTGATCATCCAGGTTAGTGAACTCTTGAGAAAGACAGTTGGTAGAAATGACTGACGTTTCAACAGCCTTAGCGGCTTTCATCTTCACAGTCAAAAGGAGAGTAAGTATCAGGTTTGCCTGTTACTTCTATTGGTATTTGTATCTTAGCAGATACAAATACAGACGAACCTGATACTTACTCTCCTTTTGACTCTGAAGATGACTGCTGCTAAGGCTTTTGAGATGTCATCACTTCTACCAACTTCTACCACTTCTCCACTACACTAACCTGGACAATCAACTTCCACAAACATGTCATTTGTGCTTCAGGTAATCACTGGAAGTAACAGGGGCCTGTGTCCAGTAACCTTGCACAAGGCTTGTGGTTGCTTTTTTGCAAACCTGTCTTATAGTGACGGATGTGTACAGTACCAGTTTTGTTATACAGAATAATATCTGCAGAGTATTAAGGAAACCAAACTTCACTCCTGCCAAAAGAGTCAGGGAACTGCCAAATATTTAAGTCAAGAGGATTGATGTTGCTGGCAAAGTTCCTTGGTTGAAGTTTTGGTTGCTCAGTAATAATCCACATGTCTGTTGAAATGTCAGTTCCACAAACTTTAATTTTTGGCAGTTTCCTGATCCTTTTGGTCTTACGCACGTCATCCAGCACTGCCTATGCAGCACTTTACCTTTTTATGACAGTTTGGATTCCATCTTAACAGTTAAGCAATGGACTGGATTTGGGAAAGCAGGCCATCGATTGGTCAGTGAGAGCAATAGTGTGGTATGAACTGAACAACAACAAGATGCAGGTTTACAAGCTTATGGTAGAACACCTTATAAAATTATAAATATCAAAGTGCAGCATAATATCTTGATATTTATAATTAGATTACACTTCCCGACTGGTTGATTAATAGCTGATACTGTATTCTAAAGAAACCTCATACAATATTTCTTTGTCATCAATACCAGCAGGAACTGTGTTCAAGTTGTGATAGGATAGCTGAAATGAGTCTGGGGCATTTTTAGACTTCCAAAATTTTTGACTAAAAGGATAGCAATGGAAAGAAAATGGAAAACGAAAAGGTTATATTGCAGCACTTCCTGGCAGTAACCATCTCTTGAAAACCCACATGGAGTGTCTTCTAACTTTGACTGCTGGAAGGGTGTGACTTTAACAATACTGTAAACTATTTAGCAGATGAAAATAATAAAATACTAAATAAAAAAAGATTACTTGTAACCCACCACTTCATTTGCTAATTCTTCTGATCTAGTTGTATGGTATTGCCTATTTCTGTTGGCCAGAGAGTAGTATAACTGTGTGTTATGTGGCTGTGCTGCCACATTTCCTTGAAGTAAAGGACTCCAAGCAATTTGAAACACTCCTGCTCTTGCCCTGATATCACTTAGTGGGTCATGAGGGAAAACCTGAACTTTGAATCCAAAGATGACAGCATTATTGTACCTGAAAATGGACAACACAGAAACATTTCTATGGTTCATTCCTCTTATGCCCACTATAGATTGACAGTTTTATATAATTTCTAAACACAAGAATATAATGAGGTGGTTTTATTGACTCTGTACACCCCTTGGGCCAATAGGAAGGTGCATAATAAGGGTTTTCTTTTATTATTGTAGTCTTGCGAATACAAGATTATACTTCTCAAAGGAAAACCCCCTCAAGGCCAAGGGTTTAAGATTTAACTGCATATGCCTGGGCAAAGAATAATGCATATATGACGGATTGGATGAACATTGTATGTATGCCCCTCCTAAGTTTGGATAGTGTTTAATTCTTCTGAAATAATAAAATATTGTTAGTTCCAAATTTGGTAGGGGTTATCCCGTTTACACCATACATTATTCCCGCCAGTAAGCGAGGAATGTATGTAATCAAAAACATTTTTCCTGGAAATATGACACCTAGCAACTGTGATGTTTACATCACACATAATATAAAGACCAGAAAAACACATAATCTCTGAGTGAATTTCACTTGCTTCCAAAACTTGTTCAATAGAGTTTTGATGGGCCATTAGTTTTATAAACAGATCAGATGCCATTACGCCAGAAACCAGAGCTAATAAACGAGAAGGCATTGCTTGCTCTCAAGAACTCTATCAATAATAAACTACCTCAGGATCGAGCTGCCTTGGAATTGTTGTTTTTTGCGTAAAGTAAGCTTACAACGCACTCCATTAAATACGGCGGTATGATTAAATAATGTCGAAGACATGTAATACTATGGCCCGAGGCTAAGCAATCAAACTCACATGATAACAACTCTTTCAGCAATGGATGGTGAATTAAAACGAATGGCTATATAATACTGGTTGCCCGAAACAACAGCACATGAGCATTGTCCTTCTCTCGCACGAAAGAAGTCCCTAAAAAGCGAGAAGATGAATAAATAATAAAGTGGAAGAGAAGTTTTCGCTTTAATGCTCAACGACAATGTAAAGGTCGTTTGGTGTCAACGGCAAGTTTTACCTTACTTCATCCAAACGAATAGAACTAGGAAGTCCTGTTATACCCACAGTATCGAAGGCAGTAGAATAATTAGACGGAAACTGATTCCATGAGCTATTAAAGCCATATTGAAAAGCCATACACGAACCAACCCCACCTCTCCAGCGTCAACAGGCACCTATCCTCGTGGTGCAAGGTTGGGGTTGGTTTTCAAAGCTTGTTTACCTAACCTAGAGGAAGAATGGGGCCCAATATAACTCTGTAAGACGGGGTTTAGGAGTAATGGTTAGGTGATTTCTGTTTTTCAAGATATTCTTGCCACATGATTAAGAATCCGTTAATAGACGTGAAAAGATTCCCAACGCAGCCAGGAGAATAATCAGACATGGTTTTACGCTCCTCTGGCTTAAAAAGTTTTGAACGTAGCTTACAAAACTACCGTTCATGATCCGCCGTTTTGACACTCCTGCCTAGTGTCGAAACACTGCATATACTTGGATATGCCATACATACTTGGATATACCATATATACATGGATATGCCATATATACATGGATATACTATATATACTTGGATATACGGAACAATCGCAAAACCCGATTGTTCCGTATATCCAAGGAATTACGGAACCTACTGAAAGAACTTTAGGCAGTTTCAACGTAAAAGTTGCCCAAAAGCCATTCTCGACGTTGGGACATATATTTGCAATGCCTAAGGATCGTGTTGCGAAGGATCAGAGAAATGACTTGATTTATTCCATTTCGTGTAACGAATATGATCGGGGGTACATTGGTCAGACTAAACGTCAGTTTGGAACGCACTTAAAAGAGCACCAAAATTCTGCTTTGTCGGAGCACGGGTGCCTAACCAACCACACGAATGCGTGGGAAAATTTCAAAATTGTTACCACCAATCCACGTTACCATCAAAGAACGTTATCTGGCGGCGCGGCATATCAAACACGGCCCCGCTCAATTGAATCGCGACGACGGTGGTTTATTACTGGATGCATATTTGCATCTTATTAACAGATAACGTCATCAGTGGTCCTCGAATGATATAAATAGGGACCTCATGTTCAGATTCAATCACCCCCAACGAAGACACTAGACAGGAGTGTCAAAACGTTGGGTCATGAACGGTAGTTTTGTAAGCTACGTTCAAACTTTTTAAGCCAGAGGAAGGTAAAACCATGTCAGGTTAACAGACATTTTCACGGTTCTCTAAGTTTTCAGTGTTGTGTCACAGTTATGATTGCTCATCAGTTACACTGGTCTCAAGTGAAGAATTTAACAAAATGTCACAAGGCTTGACAAATGTTGGAGATGGGGGTTGAAGTGAAGGTCAAGCCAAAGTTTTTGATGTATTTCTGCAGTCTGAGGGTGGGCCTTGCAGGGTTTAACACCCCACTTTTTGATCAACCAAACTACAGAACAGGATATGAGACAGTTAGGAAAACCATGTCTTTTCAGCAAAATATCCGGAAAAGTTATTCTGTTGGGAAAACTGGTAAGGTTGGACAATACACAAGGTTAAGTTCATCTGTAAAGGAGACTACAGGCTGAGACTCTGAACTTAAAATGATTGTGGTACACCAACGATTGAAGTTTGATTTGGTGTTGGGGTTTAAGTTGGAGTTAGAGTTAGGCCTGGGGTTGGAATTAGTGTAAGAGTTGGATGCAAGTTGGGGATTGGATTGAAAATTAGAGCTATTGCTGACAGCCATGTTGCAGTTAGACTTGGTGTGAATGTTGGATTAGGTGTTTAACTTGGAGTTGCTCTTAAGGGGGTTGTTGGAGTTGTTAGGGGTGTTGGTGGCACAGTGGTAGTGCACGTGTCTCACCTCTGTTACCAGGGTTCAGTTCCAGCTCCATGCAGTTTTCTGATTAAAGTTACCTTGGTCACACGTGACAGGAGTATTGTCCGGTTTGACTCCACCAAACATGGCAGGTTTTCTACAGGTACTCTGGTTTCCTCCTGTAGTAACACTGGATTCATGAGGGGGTGGCCCTTAATGGACTTCTAGGGATAATAGCATAGTTTAATATTGGGTTGAGCTGATCTTCTTAACGGGTAAAATTGTCTGGCATTAGCCAGAGTAAAATACCAAAGTGTGCCCTTGCCCTGTAATGGGTTAAAAATGTAGAGAATTTTGGTGGTGAAGTTGATGTTACAGTTTGAGTTAGAGTTTTTGTTGGAGTCAGAGTTAGTGTTCAAATTGGTGTCGGTGTTCGAGTTAATGTTTGTCTTGGTGAGATGGGTGGTATTGAATTTGGTTGGCGTGTTTGATTTCATGCTGTTTATGGAGATGAACTGGTTATATCTGATTCTCTGATCTGGCGTCTGGGATGTCCAAGGATGCGCCTGGTTCCTAGAGAGTGAGACCTTTCACCTTATCATCATGACGGGCAAGTTGCCTCGGGAAGCTGGCAAGTTTATTGCTTCTTGTTGTAGCCATGTGACGATCAAGAAGGAAGGAGTCTTGAATGTTGCTAGGTTGATATATCCTGAGCTACGAAACAGTCTTCATTCCATTAAAAATTGGAGGAAAGCTAAGCTTCATCCAAAAGAGTTAAATGAAGCTACGGTGAACTGGATTTTTGTGTTGGACACTCTAAACTTCTCGTTCTGGGTTGAAGACGATGTGGAGCCATTTTTAGTGAAATATCATGGTGAATACTACACAGGTTACTGGGCTTTGTGTGCTGTTATAAATCGAGCATTGGAGGCAAGTAAAATTGTGCAACTTCTGCACGTTGTTAGTCACCAAGTTATTTTACTCATTTACAACGAATTATGGTTCTTTTGGGTATTTTTAACGTAAATTTAGATTAAGATCTCAGACATCTGCAGTGGAACCAAATCAGTGAATTAGTCAAGAATAATATATTCTTCAATAACTCTTTCCTGGGCGAGGACTTTCCGCTTGGCGAGTAAAATCGTCTGGCGTTTAAGCCAGAGTAAAATACTAAAGTCTCCACAGGTCACCGAGGATCTATACGGCTAGGAAGGAGTTAAGGAGACTGGTCTTAAACCCTTGTTAATTCCTTACTGGCCGAGGACGTCCTCCTTGACGCGTAAAATTGTCTGACAATAGCCAGAGTAAAATACTAAAATCTCCAGAGGTCAATGAGGACCTATAGGCTATACAGTCACAAGAGAGTTAAATGTATCAACTCATACATAACTGGCATTTCTACCCACCAAATGCATTGGTTTAAATAGAGTTTGCCTTTTATCAAATTTATCTAAAAAAATATAATTTACAAACAATAAAACACTATGGCAATGTAAGGAAATTTCTGCATGGTCTATAAGAAAACTGTGTGGCCATAGAAAGATGTTTCATCTTAGGAGACAGGAAAATTTCTAGGGGAGTCCAGCAGCAAGCCTCCCCAAGAAAACATAGAAATAATAATAATAGTTATTATTATTAACAAGTACAGTAGTTCTTCAGGCTATATAAAGGCTGATATCTAAGGAGCCATACAATTCTCTGAAATGCTATTTCATGCTTTTTTTTGGTGTGGGGGAACATTTTTGGTATCAGAGCCTGTTAATTTAAAAAACAAAAACAAAATGTCAAAACAAAAAATCCTAAATGCTCATTTAGGACAAAAGTGCAGAGTTTAAACAGTTTTAAAACTCCAGGCTTGTTGCCTATGCTTCAGTCTCTCTTCTCATATATTTATTTATCTTTATATATTGTGTTGACCTGGTATAATTATGTATTTACCTCAAGACACACCCACAACTCATTGTTTCAACACAAGCATTAAATCCTTTATTCAACTAAGCAGTATTCAGGAGTGTGATAACCTTACAAAACAGTGTGATAACCACTTATTGCATGCTAATGAGCACATATCTTAATTTCGAACAGCCAACATTTTCTTTATGCTAAAGCAAAATAAAAATCCATGTGAGTATGGGTGAGTCATGAAATAAGATGGCAAAATAATGTTGACTTGTGTCATAAAGAACTTGACATTGCTTAGGAAGCTTGAGTATCCACTTGGGGTCTAAGGCCTCCTCATGGCTGTTAAGCTCCCCTCACAATGTTAAATTCTTTATCACACTTAAGACCATTGATTAACCTGTACTTAGTGTGATAAATTTATTAAATAAATTATTCAAAATATTAATGTTTTGGAGGTTTATTTTCAGTCCACTCTAAAACATGTTTTCTGGTTTGTTTCTTTCTTTCGTTTCAAGGATGGCATTCCTCTAACAACACCTTCCTACTTCGCCAAGGTCACTGAAGAACATTTACAACACATATTCAGGTCAGAAACATCAACAAACATCCCACTTTTATCAGAACGTATGAAAAACCTGAATGAAACTGGTCAAATTCTTGTAAAACAATACCATAATTCATTTGCAAATCTTCTGAATACTTGTGACAAAAGTGCAGCAGTTCTCCTGGAGAAAATAACAAGGCAATTCCCTTGCTTCAGAGATGAAGCAGTCTTTCAAGGAGAGAAGATAGCATTTTTTAAGCGAGCCCAGATTTTGATTGCAGACATTTGGGGGTGCTTTGAGGGACAAGGATACGGAGAATTCAATGACATTGAAGTTTTAACTATGTTTGCAGACTACTTGGTTCCAAAAGGACTACAGTTTCTCAAGGTTCTGCAATATTCTGAAGAACTCCAGAGACAGGTTAAATCAGGAGAACTAATTCCTTCTGGGAGTCCACATGAAGTTGAAATTCGAGGTTGTAGCATTTGGGCAGTAGAACTAATTTGTGAAGAATTACGTAAAATGTTGAAAGAGGAAGAGAGTTCTGGTTCACTTCAAGGTGGTCTAGTAACAATAAATGCTGTACTTGTGGATTATTTCTTGTGGGATTATACCAAGAGCCATGAGAAAGAGATGAAGGACTTTCCAATACATAAAACACGATGTATCTTTTATTAAACTTGTTCTCATAGTCTGATACATCTACAGTGCATGTATCTATTTTTCAAACACTTTATAATCACTGTAACTAGACTGTCTATTCTAGACAATAAACATACTATAGCACTTGAATGTTGACAGCTTACTTGGCACGTTTAGTGTTTTGTTCATTAAGGTACTAGTACAGTGTAGGTACCACTGAAATCGAAAACTAGTTACATCATTTTACTTGAGGTTGATAAATTTATAACCATCCTTTTAGACATTGTACAAGGGATGAAACGACCAGCCAGTTCAGTGATCTTATGGAAACTTTTCAGAAGGATTCAAACTTTCACCATACTGTTACCAACAATGTTTGGCTTTACAAATCCCCAATACCTCTCTAAACCGTTGACAGCCATAGGCACACTTGAGTATCCTACCCTGACAGATGCCAGCTGATTTTGCTGGTCAATTGGTCCCAGTTGTATAAACTCTTAATTACATTTAAGTCAGCCATTAGGTGATTAAAGCATAGTTAAATCCTTATCCTCTGATCGTGATTGGCTAAAACTAAGCACTAATCATGATTAAAGTTAATCACCTTTTTATGCAACCGGCCCCAGGTCATCAAAGGGTCAAATAAAAATAACATACAATTTTAAAGTTTCTTTATTGTTCCTATAAGTTTAAATCCATGGCCAGTATCCAGTGTCAGAGGTGGTAACCATCTCATTTTCAGATTTCTAGCAATAGCAACACATTCTTCACAGAAACAGAACAAATCTGGTCTCTGTGGAAACTTGTTACAGAATCTCATGACTGGCTGAACAACAGTGGGGAAACTCTCCTCAATGTGATGAGAAACATCTTTTTGGGTAGGTACATGGAACTTAAAATCATACCAGTTTCTTGAAACAGCATATGTTGGTCTAATTTTAGAATCTCCAGAGTTAATATCTGCTGCCTCCTTGGCTTTATCGAAAGAAGAATTTAAGTAAACCCATAGTTTAGTTAGTTCTCCAATAGATTGAACATTAGCAGTTTCAACATCCCTACCCTCTTGAAGTTCCCCAACCTGAACCCCAACAAAGTACTTTCTCAACTTCCTGACTTCTGGAAGCCATTTCCAGGAGTTTTTTGTATCAAGTGTTAAAATAAGTCTAGCACCCGTGTCCCCATTTTGCTCTCCCCAGTGACGTAACAACTGAACTAAAGAGAAAGCATTATTTTCCAGCAAAGCCCAGTCACCATTGTCGTGAACCGGTCCACTGAAGTACAAAACATATGAATCATAAGGAACCCCAGGAAGAACACGTTGGCTAAAAAATGACTGCAGCTTTGATTCCAGAGATGGGATTGTCAAACCACTTGTGCACAATTCAGTCCCAAAGTTATGGACAATATGTTCAGAGAAGAATCTAGATAGAAGGTTTATAAGTTCTATGGCAGTTCGGTTCATAACTTGAAAGGATGCATCTGGAATGATTGATACCATTCCATCTTTATTACTTTCATGGCAAGGAAGTACTACAGCATATCCAATTGCTGTTCCTCCAAGACACTTGGCCAAACTTGACAGTACACTGTAGACCATAGACTCAATTGGCATGACAATCAAAAATGAGCCTATGAACCAAGCATTAGTCACCTGCCAAGACGGTATGGCCAAAAGCACGGTCGTTACCAAAGTTACAAGCATTATAGACTTTGATATTAAACAAAAATGACGCACGCCTTTAGAAGCAAGAACATCCAGCATGGTATTGGTGTCAAATTCTTCCTTCAGACTCAAAGAGCACTCTTCAAGTTTAATAAGAAATCCCCAGCAGTCAACTAGGAAAACAATGTGTCCAGCAAGCCAAAATAGGAAGAACACAACAAATATTGGTGCTATGACAACAACACGGTCATGGTTCAAGGTTACTTGTGCTGCACATAAGATGTAGATGCATTCCCCAACAAATATAAAAAGTACAAATGATCTCCGCCGCCACTTTCTGCAAGTAAGGAAACCCTTCCAGCGATCAACTGTAGAATATTTTGAAAAGTACATGTCAATGATTGCTTCAAAGGACAACCACATAGCAAACGTGAGCAAACAAAAAGGGTTATATTGTACTTTCAGGGCTGGGAAAAATTCCATAGCAACTAAGATGCTTGTCATTAGGGCATTAACCAATGAAAGAGCTGATTTTAGATGGACAGCTATCAGATTGCAAGCCACAGCAAGGGCCAGGAGTACTGTTGGGGCACCATGTTCAGAAACCAGGCTACCACATGCAAAACCGACCAAGAGAAGCAACTCTCTCGAAGTGAGATGACAAAAATCGATGTTGCCGTAGTTGTGAATCCTTTCAAGGAGAACCTTAGCGCAGTGGACGCATGTACTTCCAATTAATAGCATATCCACAAGGTCCAAATCTTGTACCGAGACAAACATGTGATCATAAGCGACGGATGTGAACGTTAGCACGCTAAAAACAATTCCAGTCCACAAATTCACGAGGCCTTTTGCAAGATCCTTGTAGTGGCACCAGTACAACACAGGGGAAAGAAGAAAAAATGCTGCTGCAACAATACCAAATATAACAAAACTTTCATCAGACGAATGGTGCTCCCATCGACTGTAAATACCCAAAAATCCACCGGTAAGAAATAATACAATTGCCACAGTGGAATTATAATTAATCAGCTTTTCCACATCAAACGCCATGTTAAAATGTCAGTATATTGCTGCACTTAGCTTGTCAATTTCAACTTTTGTGAAGACAACAGCGTTCCCTTTACATGATGCGGCCTTTGCATGTATAAGGAGGACCCCAGCGGATGAAAGTTGAATAGAAAACGATCAATCAAATAAGATGTCAGTTTTCGCAAATAACATTTGCTTGAAAAAACGAGTCAAGGACTTCGTATTCACGTGTTCTGCCAGGTCTTGGTCAGTTTTATCAAGTTTTGTTTGTTTACGCATCATCACGATGTGCGCATCTTTGGAAGCGCGCATCCGCTTACTGTTTGTTGGTGAAGTTTACTGGCGCAAAAACATGGCGTCTTTGGGGGACGATATTTCTAGCCAAAACACACATGAAATTTTGGCAGATTTTATCAAGAATGTACACGGGACGTTGAGACGAAATGTGCGCAAAGGTTGGTCAATGATAGATCTTAATTTTCCTTTACTTCTACATCAAGCAAATAAACGCAAATACCGGTTCTAGTATTCTTTTCCAATTCTTCCGTTGTTTTAGAGCTGAAACGTCAGAAAAAGTGACTGCTGTTGTATTCTTGGATCTTTCTTTCCTTCCTCGTGATTGTCATTTATCAATATGTTTATTCTCTAATAGTATATTCTTTCTGATGATCTAACCTATTCTTTGCGACTACTTAAGTTAAGGGAGTTAAGGATCGTACATGCTCTCTCTGTGTGATTAGTTGATCTGACGAAGGCAATAAAGTCGAAATATTATCGCTATACTTTTGTCTTGTTTTTAAGCTCATATCTTGAGTTATTCACAAGATTTTTATTTTCGGGTTATGTTTTGTCTTAATATTTTTTCAAATTGTCGGCTGGCAATGGATTTTGGTCAATATGTTTAGTTTATCTGTGATCATCTACTGCCTGTTTTTTAATCTCTGCCAGATTATCAATTTGTCTGTTCATCAACCATTCTTTCTTTCTGCCCCTCTGTTTCTTCATCTGTTCTTTCAAGGTTATTAATGTCACTATTACTATCACTATTATTGTCATTGTTATTATTACTATTATTATTATTATTATTATTATTATTATTATTATTATTATTATTATTATTGAGGAAAGTCAGCTCCAAGGAGCCAGGGAGGTTTTTTAGCCCAAACTACCATTTTATGCCAAAATGGGCACATGCCTCATGAAATATAGTGGTAGGCATCTACTATGTGACAAGCACACGGTATTTAGCACTCAATACACAATTCCGTTGGTTGGGCATGGTCAAGGGCTGGTGACTAAGCACCCATATATCATGCAACTTCCTCAATAACCACAGTAAATTATCAGTATACGGGTAATTTACTGCCAGCCAGTGAACAGAAGCAAAAAACACAGAAATACTGTCCAAAGTTGTAACGAACGCACTTTAACACTTTCTTAAGATATGCAATTTATTTTCAAAGGTAGAAAAATAGACTCACTAAAATTTTTGACTAATTTCACAGGTCTTTCACAAGTTTTGTGTTTCTTGATAACAGCATCGTAAGAAAATAACAAAATAACATGTTTTGCGGTTTAGCAATACCAAAGAATACAAAAACTACACTTTTTACAACTTGTTTAGCATTGTTTGTCCAACAACCGTGACAAAAAATTGGCTTTATCATGCTCTATTTATTTTCTTTTGAGCTGTTCACTCCTCACAAAATTTCATGGAGGCCATCTCAGTATTCCAAAATTGTCATTTCTGGTAGCTTCACCTTTCTGCCTCCAATCCAATCCAGTTATATTGAGATCAGTGGTCTAAATCCTAGTCTTGATTTTATTATAACTCAATTCAGCCATGTTGGTGTGTTGTTTTTCTTTTAAATTACTACTAGCTCAAGGTGATTTCCACTCTGTATGGAGAGAACACTGTGAAGATAAGACTTTATTGAAGAAGTATGCTGAAGCCATGAAAGAGCTGGCTGTTAAACACTGGGGTGGAAACAATCTGAGGAGAATAGAATGGTGCAGACAAGTTTGTTTGGAGTATTTTTTTGAAGGAGGCTATGAGAAATGTTTAAGGAAAGATTGTCGACGTGTTTTGCTTAACCTAGACCAGCACCAGGACTGTTGGTGTGCAAAGGAGGCTGAAAGACTGGAACCAGTTTTGGCCAGGTAATGAAAAATGCTAGAACAGGCCAGTCACTGTGGTTTAAGGGAAACCAACAATTCTGAGTGAGTGAGCATTATAAAAACTAGATCAACTCTTTAACCAGCAGGACTCATCCCTTTGACAAGTATGATCATCCAGCATTGGCCAGAGTAAAATTCTAATGATAAAATTAAATTAGTTGGTGGATTTTTGACTTCAACTAAGTCATCTTAACTAAATGAACCATAACAGCTAGAACTGGAGTAGTTAAAGCATATAGTTGGAGTTGACAATTTCAAAAATAATGATGACAAGCTTGTAACATTCTCTGCTTTACATTGTCAGTGAGTAATTACTGTAGGGTTAATTAGAAGGAGGTTCTCTTGTAACTTTGAGTCAGTTGTTGAGATATGGTGAGTGTCTTTTGATATGAAATATTTCTTCATAAATTTGAGTGACCGAAGTGTAGAACTTTCTCAGTTTGTGGTAAAAACAACTTTTTTTAAAGGTCACATACTGCAAATCGACCGCTAAGGTGACATGTATGGTAATAATGGCAAATTAAAAAAAGCTATTTTATTATAAGATACATACTAAATGTTTTTAAATGGCTTCGAAAATGACCTCCTTTGTTAGTATGTATATGCTAATTAATGAAGAAAATTTGAAAATCAATGTTTTCTAAGTGACAAAAAAAAACAAACACAACTGGCTTCTTTGTTTGTCAGAGAGGAAGTTAAAGTGGACAAGCTTCTTCTTCTGGATGTTGGTAGCTGCTTTAATCCATTCCAAGCTTTCCCAGAAATTTTTATCCCAGTTGCAGTTGATCTTTGCCCTGCAGACAAGGTGAGGATGACATACTTTAAAGTACTAGCCAGGGTCTTAACATTCAGTTGACAAAGAGGAAAATACAAAGGCAAAGGAAAAGGCTGGTGGAGATTTAAATGTAGGCAGGGTTTTTTAGGGAGTCTAAACAGGCTGCAACAATATTAAGCAATTTTTTAGTAAAACTTTCAATGATAAAATTTAGCAATAAAAACTCAATGTTTCTATCCCATCTTGACGTTATTTTCAAGTGAACTAGATATACAATTACAAGATTTAAATATGGGATGATATTATGAATGTGTAAAGAAGTATAATTCCAAGGAACATTAAAAGGCAATAAATTGAAGAGATTATTTACTGGTACAATAAACAGGTAAATGCTACAATGAGTTGAAAAGCTTGGATCTTACCATGTTCAATTATGCATTGAAGTGATACATCATCAACATTACAATGAACTCTGGGTAGTATTGCTTCATTGTGATAAATATTTTTAAGTGATTGTAGTCAGGAAGTTACTTTTATTTTAAAGGCCTAGGAAGGTGTGGAGGATACTGTACATTTCTTTCAGAAAGAGTGTTTTATACTTAGGACATGTTTTCTGAATTCTCATTGTGGTGACATAAACTTCCTAATATTGAAATAAGGAGGGAAATTAAATTACAGCAAATAGTGGAGTCGGAGATTGTGTAGGGATTGAAAGAGGGTAAGGCGCTGGTCCCTAATACAGGTTTCTAATATCAAACTACAGTACTATTTCGTACCATTTGAAAAATCAAGATAGGAAGTTTAGAGTTACCTGTATATAATTCATTTTTTTGGTTAAATTTCTTTCTAGATGGTATTTGCATGTGACTT
>JBAHVQ010000514.1:395798-435798 GCA_036872915.1 Nanipora kamurai
ACGATTTCTGATCCCTAGGCGGGAATCGAACCCACAACCTTCTGATGACCGGTGAGACGCTCTAACCATTGAGCCACCACGACTCAGAGGGCGAGCTAGGCTGCAGGTTCATCATATGTACTGCCTAAGCGGAAGTCACGATATGATAATAATGATGGAGTACTTAAACACTGAACAGAAAGTTTGCTCATGAGCACGCTTACTGTTCAGTGTTTAAGTATTTGTCATTTAGTTTGAGACATATGTTCGCGATCCCTGTTCAAGTGAAACTTAACTGAAATCTCTTATGTCTTCGTACTCAATATGACCTAATTAAGAATTATTTGGTGGGCAATAATTTTTATCACCAGATTACGTTTTTCGCGTGGTATTTCCATTTCTGAAATCTTGACAAAACTTACACATGCGATAATAGGCACGGGGGAGCAAATGGCCCTCAAAATTCGAAGATCAATTAATTTGGGCAAAATTGAATAGTTCAGTTTGTTTTAATCATTTTAATCCTATACGAAATTGAAAATTATTTTATTCATATGTCATTAGGAATCGAGATTCGAATCGTTCGGCATTCGTGCTCTTTATAACAAAGATCGACACAAATGTGAAAAAGACGTTTCAAGTGCTATATCATGTGCAAAAATTTCCTGTATACACTGTGACAGTCTTGGTACTTGTTATTATCAAGTTATTACCATACAGCATATATCAATATGTACGCGTTATCGCTCAATCACTTTTTATTTTATTTTGTTGATTTCCCCATTTCTCTTATTGAATTTTGATTGACCCTAATGAAATACCATAAATGTTAATATTTTTCCCATTGACGTTACTGAACTTCAATTTAACGAAATATTTAACTACTTGGAAAAAATATAAGATAAAACTTATTCCGAATAGGAACATCGAGTCAATCGTATTCTGAGTTTTGAAGATGTTCCACTTCGGAATATGTTTTATCTTATATTTAACTACTCATTGTAAATGAATATACTTTTAGCACAATTATAATTTGATTGGCGTTGTTGAAGTTTGAAAAGCACGATTGAAGATGACAACCTATGTAATGAACACCTCTTTCGCTTTATGAAGGGCAAAAGGTGTAATACATCGAGTCTTTCTACTCAAGAATGCGAATAGGGAGCAAAACTCAAACCTAACAAACCTTAATTTATTTTTATGAATAGCTTTTTTTGACATCAGCAATAAAAGTGAACGAACAATTATACATGAAGGAACTGCAAGAATGAACATTGCTAGTGCACACTTAACCCGGGTAACTATCTGTTCGAAAGCCTACAATAATCGGATTAAACCAAATCTTCATCATCGTCCATCCTCTCGAAGGGTTTTTCCTTGATCAGTGTTGCCGCGCCAAGAATCGCCTGTGTTCCTGTTTCGTTCCCGTCCCTTAAATAATTGATCTTATCTACCATTTCTGAAGCCATAGTACCACATGCTTCCAGTTCGTTTGTTTTGTACGGCATCACAACAATAAGTATGTCCATGGTGTAGGATAGGTCGATTGAAATTTTACAAAGTTTCGGTAGCACTTCGTCTTGTAAATTGGTGACCAACTCGTATATCTGGTCAAGCCGGACGGAAGCTGTGTCTTTGTTTAATCTTTTGAGATTTAGACTTACAACTAAAGCAGCGCCTGAACAAACACGACAAATGAAATAAGATTACTGTTATAATTGTAGGTATTCATGATCATTAATAGTATTGCAACGTTATTCCATTATCATTATAATCATCATCATCATTATCATCATTAGTTTCTCCATCATCTTGTTCCTTATGATTACCATTATTGCTATCATTATTATCATCATTATTGTTATTATTATCATCAGACGACCAGCGAACGTTCGTCAAGCTCGATATCTCAGAAGAACGATTTCTGAGCCCAAGACGGGAATCGAACCCGCAACCTGATGACCAGTGAGACGCTCTCACCATTGACCTACCAAGACTCGGGTGGTGAGCTAAGGTGCAGGTTCGTCGTATGAACTGTCTAAGCAGACGTCACGTGTACCAGATTAACGTTCAGTATTTATAATTTTCATCATTATAATATTGTGACTTCCGCTTGGGCAGTACATATGACGAACCTGCACCTTAGCTCACCAACTGTGGTTTGGTAGCTCAGTGGTTGGAGAGTCTCACCGGTCATCAGGTTGCAGGGCTCAGAAATCGTTTATGTAAGGTCAGGAGCTTGACAAACGTTCGTTGGTCGTATCATTATCAATATCATCATCATCGTCATTAAACCGCTTACCGCAAACAGGACAACAAGCACCGGGAGGTAATACCGCTTTATCACATTTTGCTGGCGCGCACCTTCCATGTTCATAGACTAGATCACATCTTTCGTTCTTGAAAGAAGTCTCTCCTGTCTTGGTCTCCTGAATCAACGGTGCTGTGAAATGGTACTCGCATGGTCCACGGTAGTCCACGTAAGCTTTCATCTCTGCTGAGTGACAGTAACTGGCAAAAGTACGACTTTCAATGCCACACACCTGTTAAAAAGTATTACTTGTAATTTCTCATACGTTTCCTTCGCAAGTTATACGAGACGACTCATCCGAAAAGAATTATCTTGATAACTCATAAGCCAAAATCAAGAGAAAAAGCTGAGAAATTTAGATTTGATTTGAATTATTTGGTCGGATAATATTTTTGAATTAAAATCTAAGTATCTCAGATTTTTCTCTTGAATTTGGCTGCTTTTGTTGCGATTTTTCTTGTAGTTTTTCTAATTGTCTGATGGCCTTGGTTTTTACATGACAACCTGAAGTTTATCAAGACACGATGCTTTAGTTTATTAGTCACGAGTTTATCAAGACACGAGGCAAGACGCGAAGCAGGTCATTAATCCAGTAAAAATTAAAAGGAATATTATAGTCAATGCAACGCAAGCGCAAGCTTAGTTCCCAGTCTGTGCGCAATCCAAACCAATCTCCACACTAGCTCGGTAATTCCTACCTCCGAATGACAGTTCTTTTTACAAGGTCCTTCGTAGGCTAATCGCACTCCTTTGGAAAACATTTCACATTCATTTGAATACGACTTGCCATCTGTGCCACAAACCTCTGCGTTAGTTTGCTGTTTTGAGCAATTAACATCCTGGGAGACTAAAAGAGGAAATATCTTACTGGCAACACAAAATTATCCACTAAAAACAGTGTCATTACTTTAAAAGCTTACTAAGTTAAACTACTTACGGCATTTGTACTGTCGACAAAGCGTAGTGGTATTGTCCCCTGCAATACAAGGTGCTCGATAGTAGGCTACACACCGCTGACCTTTTCCACAAGGTGAGGACGCACAAGGATCCTAGATCCAACAGAGAAAGATATAAAAAGGTTTTCGCCTTCTATTTCGGCCAACATGAACTGTAGAAATGTAAACCGGTTTTCAACTAAACGGAATTTTCCCCACGTGTTGAAGTTTTCTTTTTTGTTAAATTAGTTCCACCGGAGAACTCACGAAACAAAGAGAAATTTTGTTTCGCGCGGAAATTGCCCTTAGTGGAAAACCAGCGGAATTTATGGTTGTTTCGTGATTCCTCAGATGGAACTAATATAAACAGACAAAGAAAAATCCCACTACGCGCAGAAAATTCTGCAAAGTGAAAAACTGGTATTAGTCAGTGCACCGGTCGATCCATTGGTCCGTCCGTTAATTCGCTATTTAACTTCTTCCCTGTCACGGAGAACTTTTACTATTTTACTCTGGCTTACGCCAGACGATTTTACTCGTCAAAGCGAGAGATGAGTTATGTCAGTTCGCTAGTTAGTCAATCAAACACTCACATCCACAGACACACACATTAACAGACAGACACACTGACAGTCACGGACATAGGCAGACCGACACCCGAACGAACAAACAATAAACAAACATACAAACAAGAAAGTCGGCAAAGAAACATCAGTTACTCCATTAGAAAAAGTTAACAAAGATACATTAGAAAATACGAAAAAATTAAGGAAAAGAAGTCTGGACGAGCAACGAGCGTTCGTCAAGCTCTTAACCTCAGAAAAACAATTTCTGAGCCCTAAACAGGAATGGAACCCGCAACCTTCTGATGACAGGTGAGAGGTTACGAGTTCGATTCCCGTCTAGGGCACAAAAAACGTTTTTCTGAGTCTACGAGCTTGACGAACGTTCTTTGCTTGTCTGATATATACCAAGCTCCCACATAAACCAAATTAGTGTTTAGCAAGCGTTTTTGGTTGAAAGAAGCATATAGATTCGCACCAGAGTTTCACAAGAGTGTTCTTTGATATCGTCATCCTGGTTTTTACCACAAAATATAGCATGACAAAGGGATGGAAAGGTCTTCCACTGTTTCCTTCCACACACATACGGACCAGGTAGACGGTCACATTCTAAGCATGCGTCAGGGCTACGGATTGGTTTCTCTGTCGCGACATCTTTAGAAAGATTCTCTGGTTCGACGGTCTTTAAACCATTGTCTTTGTAATTTGTGTAGTGATTACCTGCTTCCGGACAGCGCACGCGTGTGCAAATTAGCTGTCCTAAAATACAATTAAATAAAAAAGAATGATTGAGATTTATGTTGGACACTTATGCATCAAAGCAAAGTTCGAGTGACCGATTTGCGTTTACGATTGACCTCCTCAGCGTCGTATGTAGATTGCCTATTTCAGTCCACGTGATGTTTTGATTCTTTATCATTCTAACATTAGCCTTTGATGCGTATCGGAATATCGTTAAATTTCAAAATAACAACCCTCCAGAGTAACATCACGTGATCTGAAATAGGTGAACAAACGTCGAAGCCAAGGAGGTCTATTACCATTCAGTATTTCGCACGATATTGCTTGCAATGTTGTACCATGTGTCGGCGCCTTAAGTTTTACACTTTTCAGTACTGACGTTGACGAATTGACATTATAAAATAACTTTGTCAATCCAAGGTTGACTTTCGTGACATCAAAAAGAAATGAATGCGTGTGACATGCCGTTCGTAAAAAAATTTTTGCCGAATTTTTTTTTTTTACGACAACAGGATGAGTTCATGACTATGAATTTACCAGAATGACACAGGCAGTTGTTGCAACCGTCATTGTGTATGGCCAGGTTAGGGATGATTTCTCCATTAAGTAAATGACAGGCATTCGGATAACATTTTTCAAGGTCTTTCTTGCAGGTAAGTTTTGCCATGTGACATTTACACTGAGAACAATCAGGCTCGTTGAAAAAACTGCTTCCGCCTTTTATTAGCACCATTGTTTCTGGGTGTCGGCATGGAAAATTGTCTGTAAGAAAAGAGAAATTTAAATTGAATAGATTGTAGATATTCATAAATGACTCGAAATCAAATCAGAGCGTCGTTACTATATTTTTTAATTTACATTTTATTTATGAAAGTTATTGAATGAGTTGTAGGATCAGTTTGAGCTATTCTATAGTATGAAGAATTCGAGCAATTTGTTTGCTGATATGGCTAAACGAGATGACGGTGGTTCATCATTGCTGATTATAAAACTCTTTTTTACTAAAAAAACCCGTTGAAATAGAGGCTGAAAGAAATCAAAAGACATCTAAGAAACATTTTGAAAGATGTAATTTATCAGCCACTGATTTTGTAACGTACATGAATATCAAGGAATCAAATTATGTATATATTACGTAGATATTGGGAAAGCTAAAGTACTTATTAATGTTATTTTCATTCCACAAATGATAATTTTTAAGGTTAAATAAATTCCTGAAGAATTGAAGAGTCTATTTTGGAAGCAAGAAGTTGAAAGAGTGCGAAGAAAATGAGAAGGCAAAGAATTTAGGTAACTTTTAATGTTGATTCTGTTGGTTGATAATCTGTGTTAACCACAAATAGGCAAGGGATCATCGAGGGAAGCAAGAGAACAATAGAGTTCCAAGGACAATAAGCTGATAAATGGAGAGTGAAAAAAAACGTTTTTAACAATCAACATACTTTCAATCTTTCTCGATATCTCTTTACTCAATGTGTTTTCCTTTTCATTGTTGCTTCGCTTCTTTCTGCTATGTTCCCAATAATGGTTCTTGTCTGCTTGACTTTCTGTGTAAGAGTTTCCTTGTATGAAGGCTTTCCCAATAACCATAGCAACCTCGTGAACGTTTCTCTCGTGTTCTTGTTTCCATTTTAAAAGCTCGTTTAGCTGCTGTTTGATTTCTCGAAGAACGCTGAGAAAACTTGTGGGCTTCTGGACAAATACTGTTGGACGTGTCTTATTCTTCATCTTTTCAAGTGTCGTAACATCTGTCTTCACTTCTTCAGGATAAACAGACGTGGTATTAGGTTTTACTACCTCAGTCCTTTTTAGAATCAGATTTTCTTTAGTCAGAGTTCCTAACTTAGATGTATTGGCATAAATTGTTGTTGGGGACAAATCGTTGGCGTCCTCTTTCTCCACAAAACTCGAGCTTTGTTGTTCTGTTCTGGCTTTTTCCGTTCCAATTTCTTCATCTTCGATTAACTCTTTTAACTTTTTTTCTGTGGCTTCTGTTCTGTTTAGGTAACCACTTCCAGAACCCGACCTTTCGTTGATCACAGTTTTCCCCTTTGTACTCGAATCTTCATTTTTTTGTTCTACGTAGCTCGAATGCTCTATTTCAAAAGACGAACTTCCTTCTCCAGATAGAGTGGAATGGTCAAGACCTTCTTTCATTTCATCTTCGTCTTTTGCAAATGTATTTTCACCACTTGTCTCGTGGTAGACAGATGCAGAAACTTGAAGTGAGTCTGGCGCATGATGATTCTGCACTGAAGTCTTGTCTTTGTCGAAATGTTTGTGGTGATTCCTTTGATCAAAGACGTCTTTCACTGGACGATTTTGTCTGAACACACCGATGTCTATATAAAAAAGAGTTGCATTGACTAATACTGATTTTATTTCTTTTTACAAGTTTAAATATAGGGAAATTGCGAGTTTGAATAATCAAGTAAAATCTTTTGTTTGAGATGTTTATTGATAACCGTCAACCAAGCGCACCCACCTTTCAAAGCGGAGTGAGAAATGTGAACGCACAGCAAGATAAGCAAAATAAAATAATGGCAAAGAAGAATGTCTTTCATGACGCCCAAAAAGCCTGACTGTCCTGCAAAGTTGACGGCAAGATGTTTGCAACTGGCCATTCATGACGTAATATTATGGAGTAAACAAATTCGTCATCACAGAGGGCAATGCTGGGCTGTCTATGACCGACCTCATAACTCCAAAACTCAGTGTTTGTTTGTGTGTAGACTTGCATCTTTTAAATTTCGTTTTTCCTTCCGAAATGAAACCTCTCCCTCAGATTTGGTAGTCTGGAGCTATCTTAATTTGTATTTTGCGTACTTGTATATAAAGGTTGAGGTCATGAAAATAGATGATTTTTGCGCCACAGAAAAGTCAGTTTATATTCATTTACTTGGCAAAACAAAAAGCTATTTGGGTTACAGTCTTGAAATAGTTTATTTTTATATTGGTTTTTATACTATCTTTCTTCAAAATGTATTATTTTTTGTTTTAATTATCAATATCAAATCCTGTCCAGTTCTATATTCAATAACTTTTTTACTCTCTTTCTCAAGTATCTATGCTTACGGTAATGAGTTGGGCATTGACGTATTTAATTATAGAACAATACTATATACGTGGAATGTTGCAAAATATTTATTCTTTATGTATCTGGTCACTACCGGTCTAAATTATCTGTAAATAATCTGGTCACTACCAGTAGAAACCTAAGGGATATTCTTCTGGCAACAATCCTGGATCCCATAAAAATAACCCTACTTTACAGATCTTCACATTTCTGAGAAAAATACCCCTAAATTGCCGGAAATGGCGTTTTAGAGCTTCACTGAATAATTAAAAAAGGTTGCAGGGAAGATGCTCACGCACCCCCTCGACAAAATTCGCAAAAACTTGAGTCATGTGGCTTTATTATATATTTGCAACTGGTAAAAAGATAACGAACTGATTTCTATTTCTGTAGGCACAAAGTAAAATAAAGTTTTTTTCCCCTTAATCTTTTTTTTCTTCTCTTTCTTCTTCGATTTTTACACTTTTCTCCTGATTCTTTCCATCTTTGAAACTTTGAGGCGTAAGTGGCACGTACCCTCCCCCAAAACATTTTTAAAAAGTGAAAATTGCTCTTTTCATGGTTGAAAATGCCATCCTTAACAAACACATCATTGACAGAGAGGATATGTAGTTAAACAGCTTCTATTTGAAGGTGCACTTTCAAAACTTAAAAAAGGCCATTACAAACTACCTCCCAATTCAAAGTTGGAGTTGGAAGCTGAACAACTGAACACAACATGGGTGCTTCCAGGGCAAAGTTATGTAATCAAAGTCGAAAAAATTCCAACACAACAGTAGCAATTTGAAGTTATATATTTTGTGAAGAGATGGAGTGTCGAATTTCGTCCCCATTCCACTGGGTCAATTTAGAATGGGCGTTCGTAGGGGTGTGCTACAGGAGTGACCTCCAGCACGAGTGCCGTTCATTATTCGGCTCTTGTGTTGTGAACTGTTGGTGATCTGGCGGTTTTCCGTTGTGATTTTGTATTACTAGTCCAGCAGGCACGTTTATTGTTTCGCTTCTATTATCATGTGGCGTGTAAACTGTACAAATTTGCTGTACCGTTTTCGAAAAGGACATTATAGGACTGTGACACTCGCAGCCGGGGAAAATGACATAATGGCGATTCGGAGAGAAGATATCAACGTCTGGGAACGAAGGGCTCCTATTTCGCCTGCTCATGTCAAAGACCTCGTCGACATGGGGATAAAGGTTCTCGTACAACCTTCGACCAGGAGAGCTTACACCATGTCGGAATATGAGGAAGCCGGAGCTGTTATAACGGAAGATCTCTCGCCAGCTTCGTTGATTGTTGGCGTAAAGGCAGTTCCAATTAACCAGTTGATTCCCGATCGAACGTACGCGTTTTTTTCACACACTATCAAAGCTCAACCGGCAAACATGGCATTGTTGGATGCAATGCTAGAGAAGGTATTTTAAGTACATCATCTTCTTTTATTTAAGCTCTTTTAATTGTCAACAAGCGTTTAGGATAACGAGCATTTCGGCGGGTAGGCGTGACAAATTAAAACATGGAAAGAACAATCTCTGTTTTTAACTTTATTGATTCGATCGCACAAGTCAGAGTCGACATTAAAAAGTGCTCGTTGGTCAGCCAGTATACACTCGGTCATCTTCGCTCCCTACAGGTGTTAGAGGTGTTATAAGCGTAGCTATCGGTTTGCTCGAAGACGATATTGCTGAACAACCAAATATTCGACAATTTAGCCCGCACGCGAAGAATATTTCAATTTCGCAAACTTTGATAAGAAGAAGTCAGCGCAGCTGCAGGTTCATAAAAGCCTAACCCCTAAAAGTATATTGACCTGGATTTTACTTAAATGCTTACCCTAAATCTGATCCGAATCGTACTCACTGACTTCAAATCTCATTCGAGGTGCTACATTGAGTACAATGTTGCACTGTGTGTCCCCGATTCTATAATTATGGGTGGATCAGACAATAGCTCATTCTTGCATATAAACGTTGTAAGCATGGATCCTTCACATATACTGGTGACATGGTACAAAACTTACCTGGCTGGATGGCGATGGATTGTAAACATAATTAAAGCTAAAACATTCCAACCAGCGAAGGAGGATGTTCCCCTGCATTGTTTGAGAGGTCAGTCCAGTAGAAAGGTTGCTGGAGTTGCAAACCCTCCTTTTGGGAAAAATACTAACCTTTGTTGTGACAGAAAGGTTAATTTCCCTTGTGCTGTATTTACTTCTTTAAGGGCTT
Source organism: Nanipora kamurai (assembly GCA_036872915.1). Classification (NCBI taxonomy): domain Eukaryota; kingdom Metazoa; phylum Cnidaria; class Anthozoa; order Scleralcyonacea; family Helioporidae; genus Nanipora; species Nanipora kamurai. The sequence goes on from JBAHVQ010000514.1 coordinate 405,627, forward strand.
TCTTGAAGGTGTATGATTTTTGGCCACATCTACCGGTATATTTCTAAATACAAAACAATGGTAACTACAAATAGTGAATACATGTTTTATTATGATTGTATGTTTTGACTAGGTTTTAGTCATCATCAGGAATCCTCCATAGTTCAATGTTTGTAAAATCTATGTTTTGTACAAGTTAAACAAACAAGGCTCAAAAGTGTAAAAAGTCCCCTTTTACCGGTAATTTTTAGATCCACCATCCTACAGACCTGTCAAGTCTCCCAATATTGTTGGGAGTCTCCTGATTTGGAGAGTTATTTCACGACCTCCCAATTCATACTTAAAATCCTGTAGATTATCAAAAGGTTTGGGGAACTGCCAGAGCTTAAGAATGCTTAAACTGACATTTTGAGCAAAGGCCCTTTGTCAGAGTGAAACAAAATGGAAAAAAATAGGTGGTGTTTTTATATTGAGAAGAAATCATGTGATAAAAAATGACCAATAAGATTTAAAAATCAATAACAAACTAGATAATCTCTTCTTAATATAAAAATATCACCTATTTTTTTACCATTTTATATTTCACTCTGACGAAGAGTCTTCACTTGAAACATCAGTTTAAGCATTCTTAAGTTTCAGCACTTTCCCAAACCTTTTGACTATCTATAACCTGTTCAATACTGCCGATGCAGCACTCTAATTTGTATATCATACTTAAAATCTCCTGATATCAAAGTTTTCAAGTTCAAACATAAAACATCTTGGTATTTTCTGGCATTGTGTCACGGAAGTATACATAAGAAGCCATTTCACTACCATGAATTTTCTTGTGTTAGCGTTTACACTATGCATTGTGGGTACATTTTGAAAATGGCTTCTCAAGGAACAAATGTTAATTAATTAATTAGTTATTTAATTAATGAGAAGAAAAGAAAAAGAAATAATGCACCACACTACACAGGGGTTGAGGATGGGTTGCATATTTGTGTTTTGCTTCTTTAAAAAAAGCTCCCTCTCTGACATTTCCCAGAGTTGACAGGTATGATCCCAACCCTCCTTCAATTATTTCTTGCCTCCATCCCTAAGTTTTCCACCTAGTTGTTCAGTTTTTCTAGCATCTCCCATTTATTTTACATCCCACCATTTCATCCCCCCTGGACACTTTGGTAGTGGTACATTTCTGCCCACAATTCATCATGTTAAGAATATGGCTTATAATGTGAAATCAATTTTTAACTTTCAAAGAACATTAGATTAGTTGACTATGAAAGAATGCTTGATCCCAAGGGACAGAGAGTTGCTGCATTTGGAAAATTTGCTGGAGTTGCAGGTAAAAGTTGATTGATTGCTGTCATAGTTATTTACTTAGTAGCATAGTTATTATGATAGATATGCAACAGTACAGTAATTGTCAAAAACTTTTACATATTTTTACTTACAGTAGTATTTATGCTCACTATGCAAATAATATTATATGCCTTGCTTTTATGATTCACAGGAATGATAAATATTTTACATGGACTTGGTTTGCGGCTTCTAGCTCTTGGTCATCATACTCCATTTATGGTACAGTAGCAATTAGCTTGAAAGTACTCTTATTTATAGCAATTAAGTTTTGATGATTTATAATGTATGGTAGATGGTTGCAATGCTTGGCAATTTAAAAGCTGTGAACACAATTTTAACATTTAATTCTCAAGATGACATTAACACTTACTTACACATGTGTTTGTTGATGTTTTTTGTTCTTGTTTGGCAGTACCTTGGAGCAACCCATAACTACAAGAACAGTCGTGCTGCTAAGTTGGCCATATTTGAACTGGGAGAGGATATTGCCATGGGAAAATTACCTGCCCACTTTGGGCCACTGTCTTTTGTTTTTACAGGTTCAGGCAATGTATCGCAGGTGAGGTATTACTCAATGTTTTCTAAAGTGGTCTTGTTATTGATGCATGCAGTAGTAATGCTGACTGACTTAAAAGCATTATAGATTACCCTTATGACCCATGCATGTACCTTTACTGTATACCCAAGCAGAAAGAGCGTTTTACTGCTTTATTGTATAACTTTTCAGTATTGTATAACTTTATTGTATAACTTTGGGGAAACTGCCTCAAGATCTCTTCCTTTTAGGGTCCAGACTGCCAGTGGTTTGGGCCCAGTCCACTGAAGAGACAATGTTCTGGGTAAAATGAGGCAAGTAAGGAATATGTGTCCATAATCCTTTTTGGCCTTGAAACCCATTGGCAAGTCCTTTTTCCTCATCTGCTTATACTCCAACCTACAGTGGTAGATACAATTCAACAAACATGCACTGAAATTTCATGAAACTGACCTGACTGCTTTATTTGCTTTAGTAATAATTATACTATAGTTCTGATTGAACTTTTCAAAGGGAGCTCAAGAGATGTTTCAAGAACTTCCACACATGTATGTCCCACCTCATGAATTAAAACATGCTATGAAGAAAGGAGGTAAATTGATGGTTACTGTTTTGATCATGTAGAGTAGGTCTGTGAGGGCTGAGGGACATTATCCACCCCTTTTTTCCTCAGAAATCTCATATAATACATCCATAGATGTTAAAATGAGCGACTTTAAAAAATTTATTTTCAACGTTTCACGGGAGAGCATGCATCGCACCATAGATTTGTATCTGCTCAGCTTGAATTTACACTTTTCCCCCCTTGCGCTCTGATTAAGTGTGGAAAAAATCTTTCGCGCTCGCAATCGAGCGAAGTACTTTTCCGGCCAATGGAAAGACCGTTGCGAGTTTTTGATTAGTTGAGGAATTTACGAACACCATCTTTACACGGCCGACGTTATTGGTGTGCCTCCGTATTTATGAAATGAATTAACGTAAAGCATACTTTCTCGTTAAAGATCACAGAAAACTCATTGGAACAGTTATAAGACGAGAAGACTATCTGGTTCCTCAGTCGGGAGGGAAATTTGATGCTGAGGAATACGATGCACATCCTGAGAAATATCGATCAGTTTTTGCTGAAAAGGTTTGATTTGCATGAGTTGTTGTTTTTGTGCTAAGTTAGTCGTAATGTTGTGTAATTCCCCGGAAATTAGAACGCCATTTTCATGACAACTTTTTCTGGTTTGGCATGGTTTAAGTTACAATTGCACAGCCAAAGTCCGTCGGACGCATATTTCCAAGACGAAGATGGTAGGAATGTAATTAATATTGAAGACGAAGACAAAAATAACGGTAAAACATGTCACCAGAGTCATTGTTTTTTCGCCTCAGATTGCTCCCTACATGTCGGTCATGGTTAATGGTGTATACTGGCAGCCTGGCTTCCCGCGTCTTTTGACCAACGATAATGTCAAGCAGTCGACTAAAAGAAAGACCAGTCCAAGTATCAGTGATGGCTGTCCGCCTCTTCCTCATCAACTTTTGGCTATTTGTGATATCTCAGCGGACACAAATGTAAGCTTTTAGAATGCACACTGGCACTAGTGAAAGATTTTATTCACTTAAACTATACTAGTTACTCCGTAACTTAGTCCGCTTACTTTTAGCCCCTTGTTGCGAACGTGTAACGAGAAACGCCGAGTAAATGTTAGCATCTGACGATCCGAATAATTCTTTAGAAAATACCGACGGCGAGGTGAAATCCAAAAGGGAAAAGTACTCTCTGTTACCTCGAGTGTATCAAAGGTGTCACTGACGTTTTTCTTAATAAACATATTGTCTATCTTTTTATGGATCTTTTATGTCTCTTTCTGGGCTAAGCCATGCATGAGCTTACAAAATGCAGCATAAATTTCAGTGCTACTATGGTCACACTCTTTCAAAGATTAATTCTCTTATTCCTCCTTGTAATCAGGGTTCCTTAGAATTCATGACAGAATGCACAACCATTGAATATCCGTTTGAACTTTACGATCCAGAGAGAAACAAGTCAGAGTTTGGGTAAGAATGATAATTTTTTTTTTTCGTGTAAGGGGTTTAGAGGCAAGTTGAAGTTGGGCAAAAAAAACTTCATTGGTCCCTCAAATAGATACTATTTCATCCCGCATACTTTAGTTTCAATTAAAATATTAAACAACGAAAGGCTCGTTCTTCAAGCTTTATGAAAACTCAGAAAAGTTGTGAGCTCCCCAACGGGAATCGAACCCGCGTTTCCCGATTGCCGGTACGGTTGTCTTACCACTAGACCATGAGGGCTCGACAACAAGTCTGAGATAAATTGGGACCTGGGTCCTTTTCTGATTTTCATAAAGCTTGAAGAACGAGCCTTTCGTTGTTTATATCCAAGCTTGCAAACACCTACACTCTCTACGCTCTGTAGATTAAGTTTGCTCGTATGTAGAATTAAAATATTCTTATTAAAAAAAACCGCTTTCCGCTGTAAAAAGGGCACTTTCTACCTTTTTAAAAAAGTTAGGGAGATTTGTCTATAATGTCTCTCCCCGTCACCACACTCACGTGGCCTATACACCTATCATGAATCCCGCAAAACGCAACATTTTACCGCACTTTTCTGCGCGAATGCGGGAAATGGAGGGAAATGATACTCCCATCAAAAATCCCGCGAGAATCAAGCGCATTTGTGCAGGAAAGTGTGGTAGAATCGTGCGTTTTGCGGGATTCCTGATAGATATATAAAAATCCTAGAAAACGGCTCATGATGCCATTTCCTTTTTGTTGGCATCAAGGAAGAGCACAGTCGTAACAACGAATTCTGTTGCTTGTTTTTAGCATGGCTGGTGATGGCATTTTAGTTTGTTCAATTGATAACCTTCCTGCACAGCTTCCCCGAGAAGCGACTGATTATTTCGGAAAGCTGTTATTGCCTTGGATACCTGAGATGGTAGATATTTTATTTATTTTTTGGTTTGTTGGTGGTAGTTTTTAAGTGCGGTGTAGTGTTTATTTTTTATTTGTTTCAGTTTCAGCAACTGTTCGATTTTCGGCTCTTTGGAGACCTTCTTTTTGGCTGTCTCACGGAGTTTCGAAGTCGAAAACCTCTTGAATTATAAGATAACTGCTACTCAGGCTATGAAATTATATCACAAACAGTGACCTTCTCTGAAAGACTGCTATGGTCATAGCCTCTCATTGAGTTGTGTGAAAATCAAGGAAGAATTGTGACCCGAAGCTATGGCCCAGTGAGGTCGGTTGTATACACATCGAAGAAAGTCAAAAATATATAAAACCATTGTTAAAAAACGATTGCATTTGTAAACGTATTGCCCTCTAAATCTAAAAATCTTCACGAGATACTCATAACTGGAACCGAGTGTTACGAGGGAATGACCGGTGATAACTTCGATTTATCGCATCAAGCAACTTACCTCTCCCTCCAAATTCTCCCTCCATTAATTCCGACCTACTTATTGAGAAGCTGAGCATACGAAGAGTTCCCTTTCAAAATTTCCATCAAGTGAGAAAAATTTCAACCTGGGCTTCTGAAATTTCAGTGCGCTTAACCGGTAGTAATAGTCTCGGTAGATCATAAAAAATTGTTTAGTTGTCCTACTGTATTATTTTTTGTCATTGAAAGTTTAAGTATGGTTGTGTTTCATCCTTGTCTTTTCTCTCACTTCTCAGTTTCCTCATTTCTTAGGTGTCATCTGATGCCAGTTCTCCATTTGAAGATGCAAAAGATTTGTCTCTTACTGTCAGACATGTACGTTCTATACTATTTTAACCATCTCCTGCTTACCACCTATTTTGTATCTGATCCTATTTGAGGAGGCTCCGAAGGGTAATATTTAATAGGAGACTGGTAACTAAATGTGGCTGGGCACGCATGCGTCGATAGCGACCATGTCGAATCGTTATCATTGAACTCTATATAGACTGGAAGGCTGACTGCCGCTGAAAAATTGAAGCTAAAATGGCCGAAATGGGGTCTTTTTCGTCGTTTCCCTCAGTCCCTCACGCCAGTCCCTAGCACAAACAATGACTGTAACCTTAGCCCAAGCCAGAATCTGGGACGAACCCCCTGGGCACCAAAGACTTATTATGACTTCCACGGGGGTAAGGTCCCCATTGAAGACACGGCTATCCAGGGGGTTCGACAACCCAAAATGTTTCCCGGAGGTCGAAAACTAAACCTCCGTGTTGTTTAGAAAGCCCTGGAAACCCCCCTGTAAATTGTTCTGAGAGGACTAAGCACTAACGACTAAACCGGCGTGGAGTCCTGGGGAAACGACCAATAGGCCTCCATGCCGGCCATTTTTGGCCTCACTTTTTGATGAGGTCATTGACCGGAGTCAGCCTTCCAGTCCATATAGAGTTCAGTGATTGTTATTCTATCACGTCACCACAAACGTGAAATTTTTGGATGTTTGCTTCTCTGAATTTCTTTTAAACTTGGTAATTAAAGCAAACAGAGTAAATTCACCAACATATCGAATTTTCAAAATTTTTTATAGGACAGAATTTTTTAAAATCCATCAAGTCTATTACAAAAAATCTACCTTGACAACCTACCGTAATATTCTGATATTTTACTCTTTAAAATAATATATTTACCCTCATACCAATTTTTAGAAAAATTCACCAAAGAAATCCGAAGATAATGTGTCTTAAATGTGATAATCGAAAATTGCACAATTCGACAAATATCTCCTGTTTGTCATGCTACTTCTACACTTTGTACTAAACTTACAACTATTTTAAAGATAGAAATGCCCATAAATGGAGACCGTACTCGGTGCATCCTGTAAACATAGAAACTGTAGGGAGCCACTTTAAGTGTCTGATCCCCGCAAACCGTCAGAGTGTGTGGATTGCACGCGAGTAAGATGACGCGTCGCGTTTTCGTGCGAGAAATCGCAGTGAACGTTGAATTAGAAATCGACGCGTTAAGAAAATCCTACAATATTGGAAGTACGAGAAATGTCAAATAATCCAGGTGTGGAAAAATGAGTGGAACTTCACGACTGTACATAATGGTCTTCACACAACTTGTAGCGATTGCTGTGAAAAGACCATTTCTAGGATACTTCCCTATTTAACGGAGTAAAAACTCAGTTGCCTATCAGTGAATGAACAACCAATCAATTCCTCTTTGAGGTATTTACGTCTTTTCTCTAACAGAATTCCTTTAAAGCTCTTTTCTTTTAGGAACAAAATACGGAATGATATTTATCCAAAGGTTTTCTTTCAGGCTGTAATAACGTCAAACAAGAAACTGACGCCCAGCTACGAGTACATCGCTGATTTAAGAAAGAGGTCTTTTTCTATTTTCCTAAATACTTCTTTGCTTTGCTTACATGCATTAATAATTCAGCAACTGCAAAGGATCTTGCATAGGCTGATAAACTGATCAATCCATTGATTGATTGGTGAACTTGTAGAAAGCCAAAAGGGTTGGGAAATTGCCCGAACGTAGGTCGAGAAAAACTGACGTTTCCAGCGAAGGGCTACGTTTCACTCAGACGAATGGCCTTCGCTCGAAACGTCAGTTTTTCTAGACCTAAGTTCTGGCTGTTTCCCAACCGTTTGGGTTTTTTACAAGTCGTTCAATACTCCCGAAGCAGCACTCTAGTTTTATATGATTGATTGTCGTTCTGTCCACCTGTTCGCCCGTCTATTCATCCATCTTTCCATTTGTCCAATTACCCTTGTATCCTATTATCAACCCAACTTTCTATCCGTTCGCCTTTACATCTTTACACACTTCCTACCGTCCATTCACTCTTCCATCCATGTATCCCTCCTCCCATCTGCCCGCCCATCCAGCCACCCGTCCGTCCGTCCATCTGTTCATCCATCCATACACCCATTCGTCCTCCCAACCACCCACTAGTCCTCCCAACCACCCACTAGTCCTCCCATTCTCTCATCAATCCACCCATACCGCACCAATCCACGTACATCCCCACCAATCCACCCACACCCCCACCAATCCACCCACATCCCAACCAATCCACCCACACACCATTCGTTCACCCATCCACCAACTAGCAAATTCATCCAACCACCTACCAACTTTGAAATCCACCCCCATCCACCCACTTATTCGCCTGTCTAACAACCCGCCCACGCAGTCATCCGTTCACCCACCCCTCCGTTCGTCTACTTGCTTGTCCAACTACCCGTCTGTCTCGATTCACCCGCCAGTGATTGAGTAGTGGTTAGGGATGTATATGTGGGGATTACGAGGGGGGATAAGTGAGTGAATGCAGAGATGGATAAGTTATGGTACAGTTTTGATATCTATCCCATAGCTATTAACACATTGCATTTTGTTCTTGTTTCAGCCAGGAACCTAAACCAGTGACTGTGAGGGAGCCAACTAGGGCTCCAGTTGGTACAAAAGACATCGATATCAAGCACAAAGTATTGTTGCTGGGATCAGGATCGGTTGCTGGTCCGGCTGTGGACTATTTGATGCGGGATCAGTCGATTCGTTTGACTGTAGGTGAGAAGAAAATTGACGAGAACAATAGCAATAGCAGTAGAAACAACAAATACGACTTGAATTACGAAAAGACGAGATCTAATGCAGTGGCTTTTGTTCATTCTTCTCATCTTGGCTCTAAAGCGCTTTTCGACAAAATATGTGACTCTGCTCTGCTTCTTGTTCTTTACAGCTTCTGCGCTGACAGAAGAAGCTGAGGCTTTGAGTGAAGTATTTGCGAACACTTCATCAGTTTCCATCGATGTCGAGTTAGAGAAAGAGAAGCTTGGAAAACTGGTGAAAGATCACGAACTAGTGATCAGGTGTGTATTGTAATTTATATACTGTAGTAACTGCAAAGCGATGAAAAGCGCATGGTTGGTAGTTCCACTCTTAAAATGGCAATTTTCATAATAAGCTGAGAACTCGCAGCCAAGCAAACATTTAGTACTTGCCTCACGGAGAAACAACAGTGGTCTTCGATTTGCCGGCTTGATACTCCACCAACTTAAAGTTTACTGGGTATACAAGGCAGTCCATCTTTCAGGGTTTACTATCCTACATAAATTACAATTTAGAAATACTGTTTCTTTAATTTTCTAGTTTACTTCCTTTCACTCTTCATCCCGACGTTGCTGAACTGTGCATTCAACACAAAGTCAGTCTTGTGACAGCAAGTTATGCTGTGCCAGCTATGAAAGAACTACATCAAAGGTGTGTTTTACACAAAGAGGAACAATCTCCCAGTTATTCGACAGTGCAAGTGTTATCTAACAGTGCAATATCAATGATTAAAAAATAGTTGACCAAGACTGAAGTCGAAATGTAAAAATATAATAGTGATATGACAAAGAATATAATACGATAAGAATAAAATAAAGAGTGGAATATCAGAATTCAATAATATGAGACTTTTAGTAAGAACTTTGCATTTTCACTTAGGTTGACCAGGATGGCAACGTATTAAACTCAGTTAATGTTTCAATAAAATTTTATACTTATAAATACTTTATAATTATCATTATTTTCTCAGTATTCTCAATTTTTTTTCTTTTGTCATCTTAACGTATGTTTTAGAGCTGTGGATGCTGGTATCACTATCCTGAACGAAGTTGGACTTGACCCTGGCATTGATCACATGACGGCTATGAATTGTTTCGATGAAGTGAGGGATCGTGGAGGAAAGGTAAGAAGGGATTTCGAGGAACATTGAGGGATCGTGGTAGTAAGCTATGAGGAAGAGCTTTGGAGTAACAGTTGGAGAAAGCTGTGGTGAAAAGTTGGAGCTAAGGATATTCTCGCAATTGATCGCTCCATAACCCAGCGCAGAGACTGGATTCTAGGTAACCAGTGCGAGCTATGATTGGTCGTTGTAAACCTTCAACCAATCACAACTTGTGCGGGTTACCTAGACCCCAGTCCCTATTAGTAATCGGCGGCATATTTTTTATTGCACCGAACGAGGGCATCTTTGGTTGTGGGCTTAAAATAGCCTTGTGGCTCTGAATGGTCGTTTAGAACGTTACTTGACGTGAATTAAGACTCTTTCTGCTGATTGTTTTTAGATTGTGTCGTTTATTTCCTACTGCGGTGGTTTGCCAGCCCCTGAAAGTGTAGACAATCCATTGAGGATGAAGTTCAGGTAGATTAAATTTGATTGTTGGACGTAATTCTTCAGGTGTAGCGTAAAAACAAAAGGTGTAGCGTAGAGTTTTATAGGAGGATGTATGGAGTGAAAATGCTAAAATGTTTAAATTTATTAAATATAATGCTGTTTATTTTTTCTTCACTTGACGTTTTATAGTTGGAGTCCACGTGGAATTTTGTCGTCGACCCTGAACGGCGCGAAATACTTGGAAGATGGAGAGGTACGATTTATGGATGTTCCAGGCCTTTTATACACTGTACACTGCATCCACTCAGGCACGTAAGAGCTCTCCGTGGGGCAAAGTGTCATGACCGTATCGACTATTGAGAGCAGTGTCCTTGCTCGACTGGAAACGAGTGAAAGATGAGTCCGCCAAAATAATGAAGTGTAAGCAATAACCGTTCGTTTTTATCTGTATTTGATTTCTTTCTAGATCAAAGAAGTCCTTCCCGGGCAACTTCTGCACCACGTTAAGCAGACGGACTGGATTCCTGGTTACAATCTTGAATGTTATCCAAATCGTGATTCAACTGTTTACAAAGATATTTATGGCTTGAAGGATATCCATACAATGATACGTGGGACATTGCGATACCGTGTAAGAATAATTAGGGATCATGGCCGTCCTTTACGGGTCTGGTGTTAGTGCAGGGCCAAGTCAGAACACCCCGCCAACTCTCTCAGCTACTCCAAAGTTGCTCTTTCTTGAGGTCTAGTGAGAAATATTTCTTTTGGAAGCTGCGTTATCTTTGGAGAAACCAGAAAACCTGGATAACAAGAATAATTATTATATAAGTACTGAGTTTTCCACATGATAAAGGCCACGAATACAAGTCGTACCCTTGAAATTGAAAGGTTCTGATTGGCCGGACGATCTTTTTCACTGGTGAATAAGTATCGTATCAGCATTCTTATTGGTCGGACGATATTTTTCACTAATGAAAAAAATCGTATCAACGTTCTCATTGGCTAACGGTTTTCCCGCCACAACATTGAGTTAGGCAAACTCGCTTCAAAGCCGAGGATTTCAATGTTTCGACAACTGTGTAAGTTATCAAAGAATGGTATAAGGACAGTTGACAAGAATTAATGGAGTTAATATTGCAAACAATGCACAAATAAATCTGTTTGTGAGTGTAATAAAGTAATGGTATCGTAAATTAAGTAACCGTGTTGGGTGTTCTCCAAATAATCGCTTAAAAACTCCACTACTTATATAATAAACCAATTACATCATGGTAAATGCTTTGTACGATTTTTCATTCACTCGTTGTGGTGTGTGAAAACTCTCTCGCTCGTTCGTTTTATACATCATAACTCGTGTTTAAAGGTCATACACACGCATTTACCATAAAGTAATCTCTATTTATGAGCTGCTCCAGTTTGAATTCAAAAAAGGATCGTTTATGGTCCCAATGTTAGTACAAGAAGAAACCAGATTACTAACAGGAACTTTGTTATCCCCCTTCGCAGACGTTCTTTGTCTCTCTCGGTATCCTCGCTGCCCACTAACGTTAGTGGGTAGCGAGGATACCAAGGGACACAAAGAACGTCTGCGAAGGAGGCTAGAACTTCGTCCGCTACAACTGAACTCTCCTTGTTACGTAGCACTGAGGACTTTATGGACCCAGGACAGAAAGAAACTGCAGCTTTGATGACTGCGAAATGATACTAAAATGTTCTTGGTAGAGGTTCAGAGGTCCAGTCCATTTTCTGAGGAATTCCTACATTCTATAAGTGATCTTTGGAGTCCTTTTTTATCCTTTTAGGGTTACGCGAATGTATGTATTGGTCTTCAAAGCCTTGGCCTTCTCAATCCTGCAGAGAAAAAAGTGATGCGTTCTCAATCACCGACGTCCTGGGTAAATTTTCAGATGTCGTTTGTAAATTAGTATTCTCTGTTCTGGGTTCGGTTGCTCAAAGGCTTCCGGGGGTCGGAAACTAAAACCGCCATGTTCAGTAACCCCGGGAAATCCCCCGTGTAGATTGTTGTAAGAGGACTAGACACTAGCGACGAAACCCGTGTTGGGGCACGGGGGAAACGACAAAAAGGCTTCCGTGTCGGCCATTTTCGGCTTCACTTTTTGATTAGCTTATTGACTGGGTCAGCCTTTTGGTCTGCATATAGAGTTCAGTGGCAGATATCTGCAAAATCCATGAGCAAGATTCAAGTTCGGTTGTTGTGTGGTTTGATAGCGCTGTTTATTGCTTACGATATATCAACTTCTTGAGCTTTCCAGGCTTCGAACAACTGACCTTTTTCGTGCGATAAAGTTGTATCAATAGCGTAGTGAATGAACATAAGGTAAACTAGTAGTGGTTTGTCAACATTTTCCGGCATTGACCCTTTCCTAGCCGAGGACTTTCCCCTTGACAAGTAAAATCGTCTGGCGTTAGCCAGAGTACAATACTAGTCTCCATAGGTCACTGAGGACCTATAGGGACAGGAAGGAGTTAACGAACTGTTTTTAGGTTATCCGTTTTGGTTTGTAATTATAGTTGTTCACTAAGACGAAAATGAAGAACCACTTAGTAATTTAGTTGCTCTTGTACCCAACTTCATTCCGTACCGTATTTTTCACTTTAAAATATCTAGAGGAATTACGTTAGTAATTTGCTGGGCGGCACATCATCCAAAGGAGAGCTTTACGATAAAGTGTTCAAACTTGTTGGGGAAGAGTCTTCGCGGTTTCTGGCCATCAAACGGTAATGTTACTGCTTGAAATTGTTTCAGTTCTTATTGTGGTTGTAACAACAACATGGTTTTCATTGTAGTTATTGTTGCTACAGTTGAGAGGCGGATCCAGCTCCCAATCTGACCGTGGCTGATTTTGGATGGGTTGACGCTGAAGGCGCGACTTCTCTAGAAAATCTTGAATTCTGAAGTGCTCAGAATTATTTATTTTTCTCTCTTTATTTTTTCCCTGATCTAGACTGGGTTTACTTTCCAACGATCTGGCAATTCCGAAGTCAACTCCACTTGATACCCTCTGCAACCACCTCGTTAATAAACTAGCGTTCCGTAAGTCGCTAATTTACAGTTGGCATGTCATGGTGCTCAGAAACTTGAAAATTCCCCTCGCTAAATCGTTTGTAAAATTAACGAATATATTTCATTCTACCGCAGTCTGTAAAGTTTAAATGCATAGGTGCGATCACAGTGTAAGAAATTAACAAGAATGGGTCAAAGTCTTAGGAAATTTTTGCTGATCAAACTGTGGAACGCCATGGACTCAGAAAAACTCTGAGTTCCAGATGGGACTCGAACCCGCAACCCTCTAAATTCAAAGAATGGATCAGTCACCGATGTTCTTAACACGTTGTGACGTCTTCGATGCAGCTATAACTGAACAGACGACATAAAAACTAAATCTGTTTGTCTTTTATAAAACAACAGTTAAAAATAGTTAAAGGGTTAATTTACAACTTACGGGAAATTTCTGGGGCATGGAAAAATCTGGTAACAGTTATCTGACGTGAAACATAATCCATACGAATGAACATGCGGTGAAGTTTGGTCGCAAAATCAAGTAGGGGATCGCGATTGGTTTCTTGTTTTAGTCACTTCATCGAGGCGTCTGTCGTTTGATAAAGGACGGGTAACAGCCCAGTTAAACGCACCTAGAGTTAATTCTATAAAAAAAAAAGTGATATTCTTGTTTTATTCTTCTTTATTCTACTTTTATTTTGCTCCGGTCGTGATGTACTATGTCATGAAGTATTGCCTATTTGTTTAATCAGTTACTTCGTTCTTCTATTTCAGTCGAAGGAGAAAGAGATTTGGTGTTATTGCGTCATCAAGTTGGCATAGAATGGCCCGATAGGGCAAAGGTAAATGTGAAACTGAGTTACTAGACATAGGCGTAGACATATTTAGACAGGGTTTAACCTGAGGTGAAAACGCGATTTATATTAAAGACGTGGGCTAAATTGAGGCAAGTAGAAAACCAAATGGGTTGGAAAGCCAAGACGTCAGTTTCCAGCAAGGGCCCTTTGTCAGAGTGAAACGTGGACTTTCGCTCGAAATGTCAGTTTTCGTAGTCCAAAGTCACCCCAGTTCCCAGACTCTTTTGTGGTATTCTACACGTCTTTCAAAACTAACTACGCAGAAATATATCATAAGTTGAAGCAAAGTTTATATTCTGCCTGTTGCTTGATGTTGATTTGGTTACTCTTTGGTCAGCGGCTAGACTCGCATTTGATTAGGGAACTTAAAGTCTGCGATCTAACGTCGTTATTCAGAGCGAATTCCTTAGGGCAGTCACTCACGGTAGCATATCTCAGCATTTGGATGTGAATGTTCATGAAATGGTTCACACGAATCAGGGAGGGGGACGCCAGTGAAAATTTTGCTTACGGCCTCAGAAAGGCCAGGAATAGCACTGTCTTTATCCGAGAAAATGCGAAAGTCTTAACATTTACACATGTGTATGCAAAGGCAGCTTTTTCTTCTGAATTAAAAGACCTTGATTAGTTGTCCGCCCAGAGGACAAATCCAGGTCTACCACTTCAGAATTAGGAGTGGTGACCACACCTGAATAGTTTCATGGTGTTAGTGGAGGAGGTGAAACTGTGAATGAAAATGAATATGACTGAGTATTAGAATGGAGGTTCAAGTACAAATGGTGATGTGGAGATAGGGAGGAGACAAAGATGGAGGTTGGGTAGAGTAGTGGGTGGACATGGAGAAAATATGTGCATGCAAATGAATAAGCGGATCGAGGAGAGCTGGAATCCTGGAGCAAGGGGGAGGGACAAATATTGATACAAAATCAAAGTGTTTTTTCCTCTTTTCTTTTCTGTATTTTTTTATTTTGATTTTCAGGAAACTCGTCATATTAGTATGATATCGTATGGAGACTCGAAGTATTCTGCCATGGCTAGATCTGTCGGATTTCCAACAGGAATCGGAGCTAAGATGGTTCTTGACGGTTAGTGAGGAGTCAGCTTTTTAAAGCAATTTATTTTCATTCAGTTTTTTCTTATTTGGAGACGACTTTCGGCTAACCTATTTAAAAACTGCAACGACAGAGCCGTCAATATTACTTATTTTCTATTTCGTGGAGTGATAAACTGGCTGCCACAATTTCTTTCAAGGTGTTAATGTCGGAGCCGAAAACGAGAGATGTGTTTATAGGATTGAATAAGGAAACAGAACTTAAGGCACCAGCAAGAAATTGCTGGTGATTAAACTTTTACTGAAAAATGAGGAGGAAGAAGTTATGAGTGCCAAAAAGAAAAGGATTTACGTAATTTTTTTTCGGACAGTATCTTTCACTCGTATTTTAGGTGAGAAACGAAAATTCAGCTTTTATATTTTGCAGATGGACGATATGCGTCAATTGTTCATGTTTTCCAATGGTTTCTTGATGTGAAACTTCAACGCGAACATTTTAGACATTTACATCGAAAGTTCCCCCCTTTTTTTGAATGTTCCCGTTTACTTTGCCCTATAATTGACTGTTCATCTCTACTTTCCTCCTCTTCGAACTGACATAAATTAATGCGGTTCTTTGTTTTCTTTCTAGGTGCAATCGAAAACAAAGGGATTGTACTTCCAACGAAACGTGAGATTTATCAACCAATTTTAAAGCGTCTTCAAAAGGAAGGAATTGTGATGGAAACAAATTCTTTCTACGATTAACGAGGTGGCGTATATTCTCTAGTTAAAATATTCTTGGAAACTCAAATACCAATGGCATGGTGCAATGTTCTTTGGAAATATTTAATTTCTGAATTTCTGGCGCAAGTCTTAAACGGTTGTTACTGGGAAACTAGTATTCCTAGGTTGATTCCCTAACACGATTAGAATTTTGAGTCATTACATCGCACACTTGGAAAACGTCATTGCAAATTTCCTAGAAAATTTGCAAAAGATTATAGGAAATTTATTTGAAGATGTTCCTTTCACTCAAAATGTTTTCTAATGAGACGCTCTTTACCCGTTTACAAACTGAGGCTCAGGAGACAGATGAGAATTGATGGTTTGCAATCAATCCCTCGAGACTCAGAAGAGAAAGAAATGGCGGCCATGTTGGTGCCACGTACAATGGCAGCTAATGAGATCCTTTTGTCAATATTCCCCCCCAACATGGCCGCAATGACGTCAAATGCAGACTATCACTAGGTGACATTTACGGTTGTTCGACCTCACATTTGTACAGCCACTACGCCGCTGACTCTGACGTCACTCACACCCCTCACAATTTATGTTCCTACTACTGGAGGAAAATTTCACTGACGTTTTCGAAATTTGACACCTAAGCAATTATATTCCAGAAAATTTAGGAGCTCGAAGTAGGAACACGTATTTTTGACAGAATCCGGAGCCAATTGACTACTTAAAGAAGTATAAAACAAAGCAAAATTCGAAAGAAAAAGAGACATCGTGAAAAACTCAAAATATATGTTAAAAAAGAGGACAGATTGAAATGGTAAATTTTCGCCTTTATCCAGGTCATCAGACCACAACCAAAAGCCTTGGAACTAGCCGCAAAATAGAAATCCAGTTTCATATCTTTAATCACTTGTAACTCTCTGTGTCTTGTGGCGAAATTGTTTGAAACTTTGTGCCGGTATTTAGAAAGGGGAAAGGTATAGAACAGAGTTTTATATATTTCATCAGATATTAACGAATTTAAAATTGAAAATGTAGTTCTATTTGACAACTGGTCCCAGTCAGTTCTTATCTTCAGACCATCGTCGAAAATTTGTTTTTTAAATTGGAAAACTTAAAACACGACAAGCTGCGATCATTTATAAGAAAAAAATGGAGAGGTGTTCGCGAACACGAAATACGATTGTTGCGTTGCGTAAAACATGACAACAAGTTGTACAAGTTCAGTTCAGTTTTTCGCTACTGTTCTCCGCTGGGTTGAGTCCACTCTACATTATCAGGTGCAAATGCCCAATATTCCTTGAATATATTCCCTTAACTTCGTCCTACCTGTACAAATACAGAGCTCGTGACCACCACGCAGTTGATAATGGCCTTTGTAGTTCAGTTGGCTGAGCAGTTCACAACACTTGGACAGGACTGTTCACTCTTCAGGACTTATGATAATCCGTATATCTGGGGTTTGGTGCCGTAACCTTAACCTGCTTCATCCCTTGTAGTACGAGTATATTCGGGTAGATATTTTATGTCTAAAATACCATTGTTTGTTGTATGTATTCATTATCTGGATCTGTTACCGTGAAGTATAATAAAAGGGTTTTTGAAAAAAGTAATCTTTTAGTGTATAACATATTAAGAATAAGCCAAAACCTTTACGGCCTTCCAGATGAGAGAAATAAGACGCGGCTTAGACCAGGCCTTATTTATATAATACGGGTTGGGATGTTGGTGGCACAGTGGTACTGCACGTGTCTCTGTACCTCTGTGACTGGGATTTTCTGGCTCCGTGCAGTTGCCTAATTAAAGTTACCTTGGTCACATGTGAGTAGAGTGTTGTCCAATTTGACTCAAGCAAATATCACCAAATTTCTGCGCGTACTCCAGCTTCCTCCTCTAGAAACACTGGACCCGTGAGAGGTGCCCCCCCCCACTGGACATCTAGGGAGAACAGCTTCGTTGGCTCATAGGATTATCCAGTATAAAATAAGTATACTTTACTTTTTTATCTTATGCGAAAGATTTTACATGTATTGTCAACAGTACAAAAATAATGTTTACACGTTACTTAATTTTTACTTGTTTTTTTTTTTTTTCTGTTTTGAAGTACGTGGTCTATTATTATGATGGGGAGAGTAGTTTTATTTCTACTTGATAGGATTATTGCAGCGTTGTTATTTTAAAAAGAAACTATTATTAAAAGGGCTGTTCTGAGGCTTCGTGCACAGGCTCACTCAAGTATACTCAAGATGACAGCGGTAGTTCGTAAAAGTCCTGCGGTAATATAAAGACGCTTGTGTACTGCACTGTAGTGTGATTAATCATTTATTTGCTTTGCTTTTAACTAATTACGCGTGAGTAATCTGTTCGTATGTCTCATTAACAGGCTTTTTTGCGACCTAATACTGCCGAGTAATAACCGATAGACGACTAAACTTCTTTAGTCTTTCCTTGAAACAAACAAAAAGTTTTTGCGCGTCTGGTATCTTGTTAGTGAGTCTCCTGTCTGTCGACTTCTTTTTATTCGTGACGGTTGATAAGTGGCGGTCGATTAAATTGTTTTTGCCGAAGTTGACGAAGCGAAATAAATGATAATAATCCAATCTTACTAAAATAAAGGAAAAGAATCCTGGCTTCCCTAATCGGGAATCGACCTTTTCCGACAATATTTATGAGCTACGAAAGTCCTCTCCGCATTCTTGGGTGAGTAGATGGTCCAACGGTTTAGCCGAGTCGTTTTTCTCCGTTAGATTTTTTCCTAGGATATCTTTTATACGATCTCTTGTGCGCGAGATATGTCAGCGAGATATGTTGGAGATATATCTGTGGCTTAACTATGGACAGCTAAATGTGCTTATCGAATGTATCAATCATAACTTTGCATTTGATTCCAAATTGAGCTAAATGTATTAGGCAAAGAAAATTCAAATCAGGTATTGCCATGATTTATCTTTTGTTCACAACTGATGTACTGAAGGAATATGTAAAATCTTTACGAAATTTGTTAACTCGAAACGCATTGACTCCTTTTATGTATGTAAAAGATGTTGCTTTCGGCTTTCACTCAGAGATTGGTGGTAACATGTATGGTAGAAGAGGAGAAACGGATACAATATTACTAAGATTAAAGTTCCTCTCATTCGACTCGTATTCTGAACGAAGATTTAACCAGGGCATATTTCTCTACTAGATTCTTTGCATGTGAGATATAATAACGACATATTTTGATGCATGCTGAATAACTCGATGTCCAAGACTCGGTGGAAAGTTTTATAGCTGGCTTCCCGGCTACGGGTCAGCTCTTGCCTCTTGGTTAATTTGCATATGAGATTTACACTAAACTAAAAAACAATTAAAAATTAAGGGGAAAAATATTTCTTTTCCTTTCAAAATGTTGCTGAGAATGGTCAGTTTAGGACTCAGTGAGAACGAGAACTCTCCGTACCTATGTATTAGTTTCAAGTTCTAACCAGCAGATCTACTAGGGCTGTTTTCTGGAGTTCAACCATGGCTTTCTGCGTACGTGGTAAATGCGCTTATCCAATCTACATTGCTTGGTTTTTGGTTTGGTCTTTGGTTGGTTTTTGGTTTGTTTTAATTTTTTGACGTGCTGTTTGAAAGCCCTTAACTATCAGAATGGGAAGTACAACTTAGAAGGCAGCTGAGAATAGCAACGTCTAATGCGACTAGTATAAAACGCCTTTACTTGTAATCGAAGTTCCAGAGCTCAGACAATCGTAAAGCGGACGATTTAACAATTCGCTATCAGGTGGCGAGAAAAGGTTACATATTTCTGCATATATATGCATGCATATTATACCACCAATCTGCCCTTTTGATTTGTTGTATATGATATTTATACGATAACCCTCGCTGCGAATTGTACACACATTTAACCTACGTTCATTACCCGAGTTCAGTGGTAATGTCATCTCGTCCATCGGATTTGGTTCTCTTTTCTGGCCTTCGAAGAGTAATCATAGCGGGCACGTTTTGTGAGCGTTCGTTATAGCCCAGTTCCTTAAGCTTTGGCATTGGACGTTAACTTTATGTAAACTTTGATTGTTTGTCCGCTTGATTAGAGTCTTAACGATTAAGGGTGAATAAATGCTGAGTGCGTATTTGTGGGATGCTAATGCCTGAACACCTGCCCTCGGAATGAATAACAACTTGGGAGTTCGGCACAATATCTAGTTTAAACTGCCTCTGACGTTTATTGCATTTGTCTAAACCCATTTCCTGTGTTATAACTTGTGCGGTTTTCTAAATAAAACATTCGCTTTTCTAAATGACGAAGTTTAGTCATAAGCATCTTCTAATATTCCCATGTTAATATGGACTGTTTAGAATACGAGCTTGGGTCATGCTGTGTTGGGTCTTTGTTCTGTCCCTCGGTATTAAAGTAACACACGTCTCAACAGATTGATCACTTCTTTTCAAATTTTTAACAGCAATCCGAACTGAATGCCAGTCCCCTTTTGTTCGCAGCAAACAGACAAACCGGACGCGAACTTTTTCGGCGACTTTGGCGGTTTAGTACGTTGTGGTAATAAAAAAACGCGAGCTCGAATTAGAAGCCGTACCTGTTGTCACACGCTCCCGAAAACGAGATAAGTTTAGATTCCAATGAGATAAGTTTAAATCCATTTTCGTTAAACTGTGGTCGGAGTTGCTTTTGTATCGCGGCCGCGTGACGTAACATTTATTAATGTTTGGGTTATTACTGTCACAGTGGGTGCCCCGTATTAGCTGGTACACATACAGAATTGCCGAAGTATTACATTGCAGGCGTTAAAAGGGAAGGAAAAAACCCTTCTTCGCTTTTAGGACAGAGTAGTTTGGCAAACTGTTCGGAGTGCACTCTAGATCTCGACACTACATTGCACCCCCGAACGAATGACACCACTTTCTGAAAGGACACTGTGGTGAGCCGAATTTGTAAAAATGCTCAAAATTAAGGACTCTTTTGTAGGATTGTTGATTCACAGGATGACCGAAAGAGTGATTTTGAGTTCTGGTGCATTTTAACAACGCTTGTCTTTTCATTGGTATCTCGTGGGAAGAATCTGAGATGGGTCAGTGAATTGCCAACTCTTTTTAAAGAGCTCCCTTTTTTTGTTAGGTGCATTGGTTAAACCAAAGGGGGTCTTTCAGCTGTCATGCCGGGCCTAAATCGATATATTTAATGATTAAGCAGCAGAATTTCAATCACCAATAAACTGAGTCCAATTCATCAACCTTTTATTAAAGTTATCGGTAGTGACATGTTTTCGTCTGCGAAATTTAAGATCAAAATTAGGCAATTGACCTTTTTTAAAATAAAAAAAAATACCAACTGCAACAGACGATGCTTCGAAAGTGTTGATATGTTGGGACTGCTTTCACGCGCGACCCACAAGACTTACCTCGCCGTTGAGGTTCGCCCGTTGTTCCAAAGCTTTTTAATTTAAAAAAGGATTTCTTATGCCTAGGAGCCAAGGAAATGGGGCTCTTTTCCTTCTTTCTTTGGCGGTTCAACGCCGATTTCGCGGTATGAAAATACCAGTTGAGAGTTTGTCATTTGGCACCCTTGAGTTCCCAGACTGTTCGAATTCAACCGCATTCGACTTGGAATTTTTTGCAGAAGTTGCCGTTTCACTTACCAGCTCGAGCTACTTTTCTTGTCATTGACTAGTTGTAAACAGCAGGTGATGCTGTGCAAAGCGATCAATGAACATGTACAATAGAACATTAAATAGACCATCCTGTGCGGGATCATTTAAATAAACATGCCGTGTGGGTTTTATTCTCTTCCATTTATCTAACACAACTGATTTTAATTTGGCGTTGGTCTTTCCGTCACAGACATAACTGCTGTGATCGCTTGGTCCTTTGCCTTTCTTTAATTTGTCTTATCACTGACTTGTTTTTTCGTCACGCCACTTGCCATTATTAGTGTTGTTTTCTGAAAGTCTGAAGTGTTTTTTCTTCAAATGACGAACGACATTTTGTCTTCACGGTAAACGGAAATCCCAATTGGGAGCTTAATGTGTGTACAAAGCGCGCCCTTGTCGCTCTGTGGCCGCATTTATTTTCAGCGTTGATCGAACGTTTCACTTTTCTCGTCACCGCTCATTTCCTTAACTTTACACTCAACTGATGTCCGGTAATCTGAGTAACATGTTCAGCTTTGACTTTGTGCTTAATACTCACACTTACCATTTCCTTGAAGGCTAATTCTCAGCTTTGATTTGAGAGGTGATAAAACCGTGAAATAGATAAATACGTCCTGTTTTTAAGCAAGTCTAAACAAGTAGGTGGAAACGGCTATCCTTTGGGGGTACGCGAACGGAATCCGAGGTTTACTTCTCGCGAAGATCGGGGAGCTGAAAGATGGCAGAAAGTTTACCGAAGTTGTTGTTTTTCTGAATTTGACTCCATTCTCTTATACGTACTCCCTAACACGCTGCCGCTTCTTTAAATAATCGTGCCAATCGATAACAAAGCTCTTAAACTTTTGAGATTGTTTATAATTAGCGGAGGAGCTGGTGAAAGGAATATCGCTTTTTTAAATTGCGTCTTACGAATTGAGTTTGAGTTGTCGCATGCGCCAAGCGCTCGTTCGTCAACAGATCAAAACTTTTGATCAAGACCTGCTAAAAAAATAAACAATTTAGCCTTTAATTATAATTCTCTTTTGTCGGAAAATCATAAACTGTGAAAAGGCCGCCAGAGGGAACTTACGTCTTGTTGAAATGATTTAATTAACTTGTTCAAAACCCTAATCATGTGAAATGTTAACTTTACAGCGATAGGGCAATATCATATAGCGAAGGCTAACGTGATTGGACAGATCCAAAGGGTCACAAAATTCAAGGGTCACATTTCTATACTTCATAAATCCACATATAGCATGACACTATATATAGAGACTATGTAACAAACCTCACCATTGGAATTCTTGGTTGCCTTTCGCCCGTTTTTTCATTTACCTGTGTGCAACCCCTTATTAAGAATCGCTACAAAAAATTATTAGGAATTAGCTCGCGCAATGTGTTTGCTAAGACGTTTTGGATAAGTGAGCTGTGTAAATAAGATCCAAATGGCTGTTTCCTAGTCCTTTGTGTTTAATCAGACGGCCAATTAATGAATTGCCTGTATCGATCGACTTGACATTTTGGAGTGTTTGCCTTTAATTGAGATTACAATCTTTTATTGATGCCACACTTCACAGCTGTTTTGCCCGGCGTATCATAAGAAAATTTACTTTTATTGATTGTCAAATTGACAGCTTAGCTTTTCTCCCGACCACAGGAAGAGTGCATGCCCATCAACTGTGTTTATGTGTATGCTTAAACCGATTCTAGCTAGATATACAAATTGCCATATTTACTGGTATTACCGGTCTAAAACCTTTCCAATAAAACCAGTCCGAAGGTTCTTGCACTTGGTGACGCAATACTTTTCGTATTCCTCAGTTTTGTAGTTAAACTGTTTGTATTTAATTTTATTTCAAATTGACTTCGCAATTGATTGTACAAAATGGCGTTTCATGTCTGCAGAAATGTCGAAAATGCCACGGGGTCAGCTACCACCTCTGAAAAACTTTCGCGTCGGTCATCCTTCTCTCTTTCGCAATGTTCTCCCAAAGTTTTGTTAAAAGGGAGTAATTATTAAATGGTCGTTTAGTTAACGCTGCCTTACCCGTGGTTTACGTAAATCAAACTGTATTCAATTGAAGCGACGCTTTAATAACGTGGTTTGTTGACTTGTAGACAGCTGATTTTCTTAACACTACTAAAAGTATCCTTCACTGTGGCGCCATTGCAATTAGCCATCGGAAATACATTGGCCTCGCATTGTATGTAAACTTTTAGTTCCTCGAAATGCGGTTTATTTTGATTTCACACTCTAATCTGACACGGTCATGCAAAATTCCAGCTCAATGTAAATATCTTTGAGTAACATTATCGTTTAAGTGAAAAGTGAGCAATGAATTACAGCAACTTGTAGGATAACCCTCATCAGAATTTTACCTTCATAGTTCGACTGTTGGGAAAGTTCCAGAACTTTTTCTCTAAACACAACAAAAAAATCGATCCCATTTGTAGTAGTTTACTTTAATAACGTGTCAATTTTGCCCGTTTTAAATAAATTAAAATACATCATTTAACTTAGTGTATTGGATGGAGGAATTATGAAAGATAAGATATGATGAAACGTGGCGTGACATGTATAAAATTGTTCTGGTGGTGTCTCTTATCTATTTTTATATTTACAAATTGCCATTGTATATACACGTGGCTTGTGGGAAAGTCGTTCGTTGGTGTTATTTTTTTATAAACGTATACCAATATGAGTAGAGGCTCGGTGTTATGTTGTGATGAGTTAAGATTGTTCGCTGTTCGTTTTCCCGACAACTAGCATTTGTGATGATAGCACTGAAGCCCGGGCGATTGACAAGCACAGAATTGATGAAAGTTCAGTGATCCACTACTGCTGGTAAACTTTGGGAATGTTCTTGAGCTAATCTCGCCCGGCCACAGTAGCGATGGCGGCACGGTGAGACTCGTTCGCGACATGTCCAAGTACTGTGGTCTGTCGTAATGGCCCATGAGTGGCAATTTGCTCGAGTCAACGAGGCCATAGCTCATAGGTGAAGATGTTATTACTCCATCTTGCGACGCAGTCATGGACAACGGGATATTTGCCGCAGCCAACGTGTGATAGAAGAATGCGTTCTCCGATCCCCCGGTAAACATGACCGCATGATGGCAACGCGGTCGTCTTGGCTTTCGACGACGACGAAAATTCCCTTTAGAGAATTCTGGCAGGTCTTTGGGATGGATCATCCAGTAGTGACCTTTCCCATTCTCTGCTCTGCCAGCCTTAACGAAACAGTCATTGCTTGACAGATTGTGACGTACACTGTTTCTCCAGCCAGGTCCCTTCTCGCGGTTAAAGTGCGAATAATTACTGGCGATGTAATGATAAATCGAGCTCAATGTCATCCGTTTGCCGGGAGCACTGAGAATCGCTTGTGCGATGACTGCCACGAACGTTTCCACATGCCGACTGTCCTCTTTTGAGTTCGGCTTGTCCGTTTTCCCTAGAACAGCACTACGATTTTCCTGCTTTGTACTGGTCACAAACGCCATCCTTTTCTCCTTTGCACTGTCCTCGACATCACTCGATCTTTTTTCGTCGCTGTGTATTTTCATCTTCTCGTCTGTCGGCTCTTCCTTCAGTCCTCCGCCCAAATGCGGGCGATTCTCTTCACATGAATCTTTCTTGATCACCACCGACTTTCTATCGGTGATTGGCGCGATCAGCCTGTCCACAGAGAACGATGTCATCTTAAGGCAAAACAATAGATCCTCCTTTGAGTCTTCACGAGTTTTCTGATGTCACAAGCGTCAGCAAGATGCGAGGTACGGACTGATGCGTTCACTACTTATGATGCGTAGCGCAAAATGGTATGTCTTGGCCTTTTCTCACGAACTCTTATTTAAACGATTAATTTCGCAGACGCAGGGGGTCTGAAGTGGTCTTTTGGTCCACCAGGTGCTGTGAGATTGGGCGGCAAACAATTTGATTGTTCTTGTAAACATTGCCAAAAGAACTATAGAATACTTCATGGGACCAGTTTCCGATTGCGAGCAAACATTTCCATTGAACCTATATTTAGCACATGTTTCGTGAAACAAACAAGAAACGACACGGCCACAAAAAATCCTTTAAGTAAACCTTCATAGCGCTTCATGGACTCAACAAGTGGGCGAAATCTAGCAGCCAGTTTTCTGGCTTCACATTTTCGAATTAAATCGAGCTTTATTGAAGTTTCCAATTTATTTCTATCGGATAAAATTGGGATTTGTCGAACTATCTCATCTTCAAACATCCAATTATGCCGTTGTCAATTCATTCATAATGCTTAAATTACATAAAGTCATATTTGAATGTGTATTATTTGTTTGCTACTAATCTCGGACATTCCTCGCAAACGCCACCATTAATCACGGTCATTTGCTTGTCAATCGCCGAGCCGTCGCCTAAACTATGAAATATCCACATTAAAAATTCTCTACAATTTATTGAACAGTTTCCTGTGCTGTATATTGCTTCGTTTTTGTTTTTTTTTTATGTTACCACTGAGTTGCTCTCTCAGTGATTGGACGTACAGGTTCTATTTTCTGAAATTTTGATACACTGACAATTCTGTTTTCCTTTCAAAGTTTTCTTCGCGAAGTTTCGTGATACAGTCACCAGTCGATTAGATCGCCTCGAATTTGTACAACTTGGCCTCTGAAAGCGTTCACCTTTGATTAGTTAAGCGTTTAAATTTGTTTAGTTAACAAACAACTCGTCCCTCGCACACACAATATCGTTTTGGTCGAGGATGGAGACGAAGCGGTGAGGGAACATTCAGAGGGTGCCCCGAACAAGCCAGCATTCTACTTTGATGAACTTAATCCATTGGCTTAGCATCGTTTCTTGTCGAAACACTTCGTGACGAAGGCCCTTTCTGACAAAAACGTCTGACTGAGAAAACTAATTGTAAACACGATAAGAGTACTTCCTGTCTGCTTGGTCAGGCCGCTGCGACGACTTTGATTTATCATGGGAGATTTTGACCTCCCCAACTCGGAAGCTGCAACTCCTCCTTTCTGTTCGTTGTTTGGTTGCTCCTGTTATTTCTAAAGAGCACCATGCAGGACGCCTGAGTCCCTCGTGTTCGGTTCATTTTGTTGCTCATAACCGTCTACTCTTATCCTATTTTCTTGTTAGAAATATTACAACGCATTTTCGCTTCAAAACTACCCCGAGATGAGCTCGAACTCAGCCAAGTTCAACCCCGAGAGTTGTGCTGGCTAGAAGAGAAAACTAAATTACCGTTTGCATTAAAAAGTCCCAGCATCCCACGCGTCGGATGTGTCCCGTGATGCACCAAATACGAGAAGAATAGAAGTGAAACAGAAGTGGCAAAGAACGAAGACCGCGTGGTGGAAGGACCGTAATAAGGAGCGAGAATGCTTTTTTATAACTCATTTCCTATTGATAAATATCCGTTTCCTCCGTGGGTACCCCAGGGAAAAAAGAAGCTTGTTTTTTATCCGTTGGTTTTTGGTTACTTACCGTCGAAATATCAGCCAAACTGTTAATTTAATAACGAAAAAATCAAAAGTTGTAAGCAATATGGGTATTGATATAAACTTGAGGAAGCAGTGCAGACAAATATAGTTGACTGATGCCTTCGCGCATATTAGTGGAAGTGGTTTGTTCCTGATAGATACATAAATTCCTAGGCTAAATGGATCGAATTAAATATAATAAACATGTGCCTAAATAGATACCCTGCCAAGTTTCTCTCAAGTCAGGATTTAAATCGAAATACTGTGGCTTTGTAAACGAAGGGCAAAATACGTTTAAACTTCAACAACTTATTACTAAGTCGGAGGGGTTGGTTAAAGCTTGATGTTAATTCGTGTATAGTTCGGGCTTTGCAAACATTCGGGTCGTCCAGCAGCTCTGATTAGGCAAAGAGTCGATTGGGATTCAAGTCACGGTGGACTGCAAGACATTCAATTGTATTTGCACAATTTTTCTTTTAAACATTTTGCAACCCCAATTTTGAATTACCTGCTGTAGAAGGTACGCTGTAAGTTTAGAATAGCATAAACACATGCACTGCTTTATTCTGTTACAAGTTCTACCGTATGTTTCTGTCTTACTGGTTTAGCCGTTTCTAACATTTCTGGGCTGTTCCCATGCTGAGAATTTTACTGTTTCTAAGATAATTTTACGCGGAAAACTTTTATGAAGTGTAAACTTAAAAAAAAGTTGTTTGTGGTGTGTTTCACGAGTTGCGTTTATTGCCTCTCAGCGCGAAACCGCGCATGAGTTTATTGAATTGAATCTTACACATGTCGTTCTCAATAGCCCAGCTGCCATTGACGGTTGTTGTAAGGGGATTGTTCTCATTGAAATGAACAAAGAGACGAGCAGATCTCTTGCTGGCTTACACATTAGCTCAATCCAGTGCCGTTTTTCCTTTTGGCAAACGGATTCGAGCAATCCTTTGTGCAAAGGTCAAGTGTAGAGTTTACGGAACAGAATTCACAGACATTGGTTAGATGCCATTCACCTGGACGGGCCAAAGTTAGAAATTCCTAATGAAGATTTTTGTTTGAAAAACAAGTCGAACATCACAGACGTTTTGGCTGAAGGCGACGCGATTAATGGATGTAAATGTATGCTTTTTAAAAAAAAAAAAATGACCGATTGGTTTAGGAAATGGTTCCGAAAAACATTCCACAATAAATGCGTTTCTTGTCAGAAGGAATTTGTCGGAGATCGTTTTCTTAAAACTCTGTTTAAAATAACTTGTCAATTTATGTTGCTCATAACGCTTATACTTAGAGTTAACTGCGTTAAATTTCCTAAATTTATTAAATTCGGTGTTTTTAAGGAAATACCAACGGATTATATAGAGTTTATTGATTCCTGAGCACGCAATTTTTATGCTTATTTATGTTATCTGGTTTCAGGTGAGATGGTTGCGTGATTGTGTTTTAGTTACATGTGTGTGAGGTGCATGTAATAAATGCATTAAGTTTGTATTTAAACGTGATACATTGTATTTTAAACGAAACTGCCTGATATTTCTCTTATTTTCGTAACAAAACTCCATCTCTTGTTATTACTGGTGTACAATTGTTTGTATAATTTGAGACTTTTTTAACGAAGTGCACGCGTGAGAGCATTGACATTGAAGAGACCGACAAGTCCGGTATAATTGCTGAAGTCCATTACAACCGGAATTGTGTGTTGTGGAAACTGTGCTTTGCGAGCACAACATGTCAATTAAGTTTGCCCTTAATGTTGGAACTACTTCAGAGAGGACGATGAAGGCATGAGTGGTTGTAAGGTGGTTGCACATGGTCTCCTTATTGTGTTGCCTTAACCTTGAATACTTCTGTCACCTCTGGTCACATTTCAAATGCACTGAAGTGCCTTCAGTTTTTAATGTTTATGATTGAGTTTCCGTGGTTGTTGAATAAAACGCTTGTAACCACACGTATTTTTCCTGGATTTCATGCTGTTTCATTTCCTTCGGAATTTTTATTTGGATGACCCGTGGCTCTATGTGATGTAGATTGAGAGCTTGGAGAAAAAAAAAATAAAAATGTTAACATGACTTCAAGCAAATAGAAGTTGTGGTTTTGTGCCAAAAATAGGGAATAAAGAATTCAATTTCTCATGGTGCTGTGTTACCCACCGCTCAACTTCCACTTTTTCCCATTGGCAATCCCCACATATCTTTAAACGTTTAGAAGTAGGTTTGATTTTGATTCAAAGTTTTTGCGTAGATCGTATCGCTTAATTCCAAGTGGTTCAAACCACTTCGTTTAAGTACACGCGTTCGTTTCACTGATTTTGTCTCTTATCTTAGCACGATGTGAGCTGTATTTGAAGATCGTTGACTCGCGAAAGTCACTCGATACTTGTTTTAAACGTCGCCTAAATACTCTGACTTTATAGCATTTTTTCCGTATCCTGTCAGTGGATCTGGAACACAGCGATACATCAAAATTCTCCTTCGGTTTTCTGTTCTCACATACTCGCGACAGAAATTAAAGAAACTGTCACAAGGTGATTGAGGAGTTACAATGAAGGCAGTTTTAATTTTTTTTATACCTCCTGGATAGTTAGGAACGGTGGCATTCGTTACCCCACCTTTAATACATTATATGTTAATTAGTTGTTCCGGTGGCCTGCCTTATCAACCTCAGCCGAAAAGTTGGGAAGTGATGTCCCGTTCGACCATACCTTGAGGTCTTAAGACAATTGGGAACCGTGTAAAATCCGAATTTTACCAAACTTCAAGTTTGAACAATAACTATTAAATAGCTCGGTATATGAAACACTACGTACGTTTTGATTTGTCTGAATATCGTTTGTTGTCGATCGAAATGATCTATCTTTTGCAACGTGAGATCAGGTGGTGGTTCATGTTTGTGGTAGTAAAGTATGTGCTGGGCACAGTGTATTCGTGTAATGTTAGTCTGGTACGTTGGCCGCAAATCCGAAATTGCTTATTTCATCTTACAGTTCACAATTCGCCAGTTTACTAAGTAAAGTGTTATTATTATCTATTCATCGGATATTTGATTTTTAAATCACCCTGGTCGCTTTAATACAACTGTCGTGTATGACACAATCAAAGCCTGATTTCAAAAAAAGGAGATTACTGCATTTTCTTTAACGCTTTTAAAGCGCCAGTGCGCGCTTCGATCGGTCCCCTCCGACAAGAATTTATGTGGCCGTTCATGCAAAAGAAATAAGTAATGGCTTACACGAGACACGAAAACGGTCGTATACAAAAAGCACAAATGTAATGTTGACATCTTACGTAAAACGCAACTTCGTACGATTATAGCTGGGCCAACATGTGTCTTGTATAAATAGAAAGACCTCCTCACAATTTGCTCGTATGAAATGATGGTCCTGTTATCCTCGAGAAATTGACTTGAGCGAGAATAAACGAAGCCATCGCTTCCATCTATACACATTTTGATT
>JBAHVQ010000514.1:438298-453855 GCA_036872915.1 Nanipora kamurai
GCAAATAGTCTCCCCGAATACTAAGTGATTTGTAATGCAACATTGTTCGTTAAGAATAGCTTTCAGGTGATGTTACACACATGGCAAGAGTGATAAGGAACAGTTCCAAGCAAACGCTGCCATGAAAATATTGAACGATTGTTTGTACAAGACTTGTTCCTACAAGATGTTGCTTACCTTCAAGCTGGCTTTGAATTTCAGAAACGTCGATACATACTTTCATTAATTTATCTGTGGAACACTGCGCATGTTAATGCTATTATTTTCAACAACACTACGCCTCAGAGTTATTGCTAATGTCAGTGAGTAATGGCTGATTGACATCCAATCCTTCGGCGCCAAATTTTGATGATCAAAAGAAGGACACGTGTTAGATAGCTGTGGCCATTCTCAATACCATTACTGTACATCTTTTAGGTATTATATATCTAAAAAGTAGAACGTGAACGCGAAGATGTCAACACAACGTTTTGGTTTGAAAGACCACTCGCCAATGTTATGCCCTTTGTAAACGGATGATTTAAAGTTCATAAATTTCGACGACGGCTGAACGGATAACGATGTTATAAAACGTTTCGATTCAACCCACACGTGTCATAGCTAGGTGTATCCTGGGACATTATCCTGTTGGACACCGGCATATACGGCGAAAATCGTTGTAAAAAAAATCTCTCGCTGAAAACATAAGTTCACCAATAAAAATACGAATCACTTCAGAGATCTTCCTGTCACAATATTGCATGGCAGAAAAGCTTCTTGTTTAATACGACCTGATACAGTTCTAAGTAAAGGGAAGGAAAACCTTAGCCCTTTCATAGTGAACCGCATTTGTTTTCCTACCCTAACATTTAGCGAAATTTCAACCAATTTAATTGTCTAATCCGATACTCGGAGTGTTGAAAGAATTGAATCGAAAGAAACTGTTAAGTACCTTGTTTATTTTTACACGTCGCATTCTAAGCCATCGTGCTCTTCCCAGAAAACAAAGTTACTCACCCCTTCTCCGGGGCATTCTTACTGCGAATCACCGCTGCGCATTATGTCTTAAACAATGAGACCTCGCCACGATATAACTTGACGGAAATCCTGTCTTTACGCCCATGCCCCAGCCAAGAATATAAATCATGAGTCAACATTCCATTCCTTTCGCGACAGATTCAAGTTTTGTCTGTAAACAGCTGGTGAATATACAATATAAGAACATAAACTGAAGCCAAAACTTTAATATCCGTTTGACGCGCTCAAAAAGCAATTGTCATATTTCTATTTTTGATTCAAGGATACTCGTCAAACATAAAACAGAATTATTTTTAGGCTGTCGACTGCGGTTGATGTTTAAGGCTGGTGATTCCCCTCCAGGATTTGTATATATAAGAGAAGGTCACCGTTTTTTAAGACTGATTCTGCTTTGTGTGCTTTTCTTCTAAGCTCACTGTAGTGTACTCATAGCACAGTCTTAATTGAAGCCAATGTGGATATACAGTTCTCAGAGTTTAAACATATAAAAACTGTCTACCCTTTTTGTGATCGAGATAGAACTCAATCTTATCCTAGTGGTAGCGACGCTATACGTTCATGTTCGGACTGAATCAGATCAAGTGACGGATATCGTTCCAAAAATTGAATCGGATGGGGGTTTTTCACCGCATTGTGCATGATCGCTTGTTTCACAGCAAAACTGGTTTGATCCGGTCCACTTTTAAATGTAGAATGCTATCAGATTGGTTTCACATCCAGTTTTGACGTGAGCCGTGTTGGAGTTGAGCTCAGTATGCGACGGAAATTTGACCAAAAAAATGATTTAAAACAAGTTTAATGGCTGGCAGTGGTTACATTCCACTGCGTCTTGTATTTTGGTAGGGCTTGAATTATTCATTGCTGCAATGCACCTGGCAATATATATGAATTAGCGTACACATTTAATTCATTTATTAACTGGATCTAGGTTGGTAGAGTCCTTTTAGCGATATAGCGTGACAACCTGGTGCAGCTTGAGAACAGAACAATTTGTAACACGACGGACAGACCAGACGATTGCCATTGAACGGTCACCAAGTACCAAACTGATTTCTGAAAACGGATAAATATCTATCCCGAAGCTTTACTCCCTTTAATGTTGTTCAAAATAATTTCTCGTTGATATAATTCATTTAGCCATCCGATGCGTTTTGTGATAGCAATGAGGATGCGGGTAAGAAACCTTTTCAAGGTTAGAATTGCTTAGATTCAGTCCGGTACTGAAACTTTAGATTTTGGATCACAGAACCACATTGATATTACAAGCGAAGGTTAGCTGTACCCATGTTGGTAGGGCAGAGTCGCCCTAGCAGGCTTACTTTATTTCATTTGAATTATTATTATTATTCATCTACGTTTTCAGTTATGATTTTGAATATCATCAAGCAAAATGCCAACAACCTATACTTCTCTTTCCTTACTTGAGTGCCTAGAGAGTGTATTTGTTGGTGACTTCTACTAGCCCTGTATGTGATGTGTGAAGCTACACTTTTTTTCTCGTTTTTCCTTCAGAAGGCAAGATACTTTGTTTATAGTATTTCTCAAAGGTATATTTTCTACTCCCTCGCCTTAAAAACCGTAACAGATTTGAAGATTAACATAATTGTCATTACGACTTCCAACTCTACATACTATTGACAACAAATCATTCTATACAGCGTGCTTTGTTATCGATAACCTTGGTCTAAGGTTCCTGTAGTTGGATTACAATTTCACCACATCTTGTAAATCGTAAATAACTGCATGATAAAATCTAGGCGCCACTTGACAAGTATCCACTTCTGCCCAGACTCGTTCTTCCAGATAGACCTAAGCCGTTCCCTTCGGCATGACTCTTGGCATACAGTTTAACTTTAGAATTCGTATGCGTCCACGTTTATGGAAAATTATAATTAGTAACTTGAGATGGCAACTCACTTTGAGGTCTGACGCAAATCCATAGGTTTTTCAAAAAGGATGTATTATCATTGGCATAAGAATTCCAGCGTCAAGGATTCCAGCACTCTCTCTAAAAAAATGGAAGCTGAGGCTTCATGCACATCTCTGAAGTTTGCTTCTGAATCTCTTGCATTCCCGAAGAAGTTTCACCAGAAACCCATAATCTTTCAACATTCGCTGATTATCATCATCATTCAATATTTTTTCCCCCGACAAATGTGTGGAACACTAAAACGGGGATGTTGTCTGTTCGGTTAAACAAGATGCGCCTTTTTCAGCGTCGTCAAGAAATACATAGTTAATTTAATAAATGACGACATGCTGCAAGACTTGTTGAGCTGCAAATGTTGAACGATGCTAAACATTTTAAAGTAAATGGTTTGAATCTGAAGATGGCCGCTGTTGAGGCTATAAGAGCGTCAGCCAACATAACAGGTCTTCCTTTCGACTAGTTCTCTGGCCCTTTTAGTATTGTACACGTCATACAACACAACTTTCGCAGCACTCTACTTTCATATCATTTTCTACAAGATTACTCTAGCCTGGTCGTACAGCTTCCCAAACTCACTAATAATTCATGAGGAAAACACAAAGCACAGCAGCGCCGAGCGGCCAAATTGATATGTGATCTTAATTAGCATAAACTTTCGATAACTTTCAACCTGATTTACTCTTTACGCTCCATACACCTCTAAGTTCGTTAAAAAACTCGTCTGTCGCCAGGTTTTTCAACTTACGTCTCGGTGTTTGGACGACTGACCAAACACTCCTTCTCGTTTATGATATAGTACTTTCAACACGTGCTGATGCTAAACTGCTAAACTGTTAGTCATGACCTTGAGGAATGTCTCATAGAGATATAGTCGGACCTCTGTTACAGGTTTTGAAATATCTGAAGAGAAAGTGCTACCTTAACATCAACAATCGTTGATTTTAAAGATTGTTGCATCTTCCAGAATAAAGTCGTTAAATCCTGCGGCCTCGGATCCTTATAGTTGGGCTTCTATGGTGCTTGGGATAATCCACTCATTGTAGAGTGAGAAATCCCCCAAAATCCTCAG
Source organism: Nanipora kamurai (assembly GCA_036872915.1). Taxonomy (NCBI): domain Eukaryota; kingdom Metazoa; phylum Cnidaria; class Anthozoa; order Scleralcyonacea; family Helioporidae; genus Nanipora; species Nanipora kamurai. Next base: position 442,315 of record JBAHVQ010000514.1, read on the forward strand.
ACATGCAGGAGAAAGGCAAGTTATGGCCATTTGCCATAAGATTCTGCGCATGTAAACCCTTCTTTGAGATTCAAATGTGCAGTTCTCTTGCCTAAGTTGCTTGCTGTCGAATAAGCCAACACGGAATTGATTGAAAATATGCACAAAAAACGGTACAAAACGACTCAGAGTCAACTCTCGGCCTTGACATGTTTTTCATCCTTTAAATGATAGAAGTCATCTGAAGACTCCTGTAGTGATTTACTGTTGAGTCACGCTTGATCCCAGTGCTTCCTCAGCATTCCTTGTCCCTTGCCTAAGCTCTCGAGTTGTGATGGAGGATGGCAATGACACAGTCATGCAAGGCTTGCAAGATCTAGTAGAAAATGTGGCGCGGAATAAATTTACGCAATAAACAAAGTCGAGAAGTAAACGGCTGAATCTGTTGGTCTTGAAGTTTTTGATTCTGGAGAAGATTTACCCGTTATATTGCAAAATTCGGAAATTTCATGATAATGTTCTGGTGAAAAACATCTCGTTATTTTATCGAATTGGTGTAATTCGTCATATAACCTCCAGTAGCTGACCCTGATGTAGACGTACCTTCTTGATCCAGTTTAATGAGAACGCCCATTGAGAAGGCAGTTTTCTTACCTGGCTAACATGACGACACATTTCGGGATTTTTGCTCTCAAAATTTTTCTGTTTCACCACGCGGTAATTGTATATTCTTCATTCTCAACCTCTTCGTTATCCTTAGACCCTTCCATGATAATGGTGGCCAGCTTAATTACTCGTTTCTATGGTCCCGAAGTAGCATTTCAAGACTCGATACAAGATTCGGTATGAACCAGGGACACGAAAGAACTGGCAAAGCCAGAAAGTCTAGCTTGGGTGGATGTATGCAAAAGAATATTTAAACTGGACGCGATTACGAAAGAGTTCTTGTGTATTGGTTTCTTAAACTTCCCATAGATTTTAAAGCAGGTGTGTGTTATAAAACCGGGGTCTTCCACGAAATAAAGAACGGAAGGCCAAAAATTTGTAAGGTAAACAGGAGTGTTAGCAGGTCTGCCCTTCTGGGTCAAATTTTTGAGTAGTCTTATATTGAAAATTTTCATCATTTCTTTAATCAGTTTGCGTCAAACCAACTAAAATTTTAGAACTTGTAAGTTGATAATTTGAAAAGGCAGTTGACATCTAACAAAACAATCCCAACATAGTTAAACAAATGGTTAAAGAAAGCGTTTGGGTTTTCTTCAGTCGTTACAAGCAATTGCCGAAAGTCAGGCCGAAACTCTCTTTCATTTTTATTGAAAAAGAAAATATAATCCTTAATGTATCCAGAAGTGTTCATCGAAGTCCAGAATTCGTAAGCTTCTTTTTTATAACCGTTAGTTCTTGATATTCTGGCTTTGAAGCCTTTCCCCTTCAAGATCAACAGGATCAACATTTCGTCTCATCAGTTTCAGATGAATGACAAGCGAAGACAATAATTTGATTACAAACGTTTTTGGCTGCAAGCCACCGAGAATGAGTGCAAGGGTGAGTGCATTTATTTTGTGGGGAATAATCAATTTTTTTTAATTATTTGAATCGCTTTGTTAGACTTAATGAGATCATTACACAGTATAACCTCACAGCAATGCAATCGTTCATCGTAAGAAGCAGCGATGAATACGGGATTCAAATTCTAAACAGAGAATTTCCTGATCTCGATTTTAAGCGATCAAGGCTGAAGGGCATTTTCTATAACTTTGATTTTTACGAACCATGCCCCTCGACTCTTCCTAATTCCTTTGTGCATATATTCAATAATTTAATTCCTATTTATGCATATATAGTTTGTAATTTCTAGTAGATTTCCTAAAATACTATCCGATAGCACACTCTTGCATTTATAATTAGGACTCAAACCGATCACAACATATTCTTGCAATTGCTCCATGGACTACCTTGTCTCGAGAAAGTTTTTCCGTCCCTCCTTTCCTTTCTTCCCTGGAATTTCTCTTCAACTATAAAAAGTAACAAGTAATTTCGCCCTCGGAGTCTTATCTCATCCTGATTAATAATCATTGACCTGGTGAAAAACATAGTCCGTTGTTTTGAAAATATCGTCCATGATCCATGTTGCACTTCATTTTTTCACATCCCTTACGTAAAAGATTTTGAACTTGATCGGTATCGTTTCCTGTACAGGCCTTCGGGCTTTTGGCTTGTGTAAATATTTTACACGGACGTCGGAAATACAAGAGAACGTGCATGAACACGTTTCAGTTTAATGTCGAGGCTTGTTTTGGTTCTTGAAAAGGTCAGAGTCAAGCTTTGTGTCAACAAAGATTGTGTTTGCTTCCTTGTCTTTTTAGAACCCGAGGTGGATACGTATTATGGAACGTTTTCTGTTCCAAAAAAGCCATAACAGGAAAACATTGTTTTAAAAACTAACGAGGTTGAATGGTAAACATAGGATATACATGAGAAGGCATTTGGGAATAGAGGATCATGATTTCAATTAGAAAAATGTATTTTAAAAACTGATTAGAATACTGAAAAGCACATATCTCCACTTCTTTCGTATAAGAGCATGGTAAATTGAAAACAAAGTAAACAAATAAGTCAAAGTTAACACGTGCAAATTGGCCTGTCTTCTCTGTTTGGAACTTTATAGTTAAGTTTTTCTTTTGACAAACGGCAAGTTTGAGTTCTATGAAAGTAGTGTGCCTTTCTAACTCAGAAGGAAGGCGGCCTTTGTGGAGCTTGTCGGTTCTTCTAGCTCCCTTCTTTTGCCCTTCCGTTCTGTCCTCTGTCTCACTGTCTGATTCTATTTTTCTCTATCTTTCTTTGTTGCTCAATGTCTCCTTCTGTCTGTCTATCCGTTCATCTGACCATCTATCCGTTCTTACATCTGACCATCGGTCCATCGGTCTGTCTGCGTGCCTGTCAATCTCCTGTCCATCGTTTTATCTATCAATCGATCGATCGGTCACATCTGCGCCAGTCATTCCGTATGACTGTCTGTCTTTCTTTTTACACGTACATGTGTCCGTATGTTTGCCTGTCTTTATCCATCAATCCATTTTCCGTTTGTCGACCCGCCCATCCGTCCATCAGTCTGACTGTTCGTTTATCTATCGGTCTGACTGTCAATCTATCAGTCTCACGGTCTATCTATCAGTCTGCCTGTCTGTCTATCTATCACCCTGACTGTCTGCCTGTCTGTCTATCATCCTGACTGTCAGTCTGTCTATCTATCATCCTGACTGTCTGTCTGTCTATCATCCTGACTATCTGTCTGTCTATCTATCATCCTAACTGTCTGTCTATCGTCCTGACTGTCTGTCTGTCTATCATCCTGACTGTCTGTCTATCATCCTGACTGTCTGTCTGTCTATCTATCATCCTGACTGTCTGTCTATCTGTCATCCTGACTATCTGTCTATCATCCTGCCTGTCTGTCTATCTATCATCCTGACTATCTGTCTGTCTATCTGTCATCCTGACTGTCTGTCTGTCTATCTGTCATCCTGACTGTCTGTCTGTCTATCATCCTGACTGTCTGTCTATCTATCATCCTGACTATCTGTCTGTCTATCTATCATCCTGACTGTCTGTCTATCTATCATCCTAACTGTCTGTCTGTCTATCATCCTGACTGTCTGTCTGTCTATCATCCTGACTATCTGTCTGTCTATCTATCATCCTGACTGTCTGTCTGTCTATCATCCTGACTGTCTGCCTGTCTGTCTATCATCCTGACTGTCTATCTATCCTGACTGTCTGTCTGTCTATCTATCATCCTGACTGTCTGTCTGTCTATCATTCTGTCTGTCTGTCTATCATCCTGACTGTCTATCTATCATCCTGACTGTCTGTCTATCTATCATCCTGACTGCCTGTCTATCTATCATCCTAACTGTCTGTCTATCATCCTGACTGTCTGTCTGTCTGTCTATCTATCATCCTGACTGTCTTCTGTCTATCTATCATCCTGACTGTCTGTCTATCATCCTGACTGTCTGTCTATATATCATCCTGACTATCTGTCTGTCTATCTATCATCCTGACTGTCTGTCTATCTATCATCCTGACTGTCTGTTTATCTATCATCCTAACTGTCTTTCTATCATCCTGACTGTCTGTCTGTCTGTCTATCTATCATCCTTAATGTCTTCTGTCTATCTATCATCCTGACTGTCTGTCTATCATCCTGACTGTCTGTCTATCATCCTGACTGTCTGTCTGCTTGTCTATTATCCTGACTGTCTGTCTATCTATCATCCTGACTGTCTGTCTGTCTATCTATCATCCTGTCTGTCTGTCTGTCTATCTATCATCCTGACTGTCTGTAAATAAATCAGTCTGGCTGTCTGACTGTCTATCTCTCATTCAGTCTGTCTATATCTGGTCTATCCGTTTGTTTGTCTACCTGTCTGTCTCCACATTCGTTAGTCTGTCCATTTGTCAGTCTGCCTATTTGTCTATCTTTCTAATTTTTAACTTTTTATTTTATCACTTTGGATTCCTTATAAAGCAGTGTAAACGCTGCAGAAATTCCGAATTTAAATAAAAATTTCTCTCTCTCTCTCTATCTTCCAATCAGTCTCTCTCTATCTGCCTGTCTATCTATCTGTCTGTCTGTCTGTTTGTCTATGTGTGTCTATCGGTCCATCCAGCAGTCTGACTGTCTGTCTATCTGTTTGTCTGTCTATCTGTTTGTCTGTGTATCAATGACCAACAATTTGAGCCTAAATGTCACTAAAACGATACGTTTCGTGGTATCTGACCACAATCTCACTAAACTAAGAAAAATACCGTCACTCTTTTTAAATGCACAAACCATTAATTGAGGTAAGTTGCAAAATCGTTGTTGGGATTAATCGATGAAGGATTGCCTGGGTTAGACTATATCAATTATATCTCCAGAAACGTAAGCACAGCATGTAGCTGGCCTTTGCCAGGCAAGGCAGTTTGTACTTATTAAAACATCCATCACGATATATGACTCACTTAAAAAACGTTTCTTTGTTTTTGGCCATATTGTATGGGATGCCTTCAGAAGTTATTGATATGTCAATAATGATACATAAAGCTTAAAATAGTATGGCCCCTTTACGAGACCATTTTAAAATTATCAGCATCACAAGTACTTATGAACTGAGGGATAGAATAATGAAACTCTTTCTTGCAAAACCACGCGTGGAATTTATCAAAAAAATGCGTGCGTTTTTCGGAGCAAAAATTTGCAATCATATTCCGGAGAATATTAGACGTATCAGATGTTGGAATGTATAAGTTTGTTTAAAGTATATCTTCTATCATCCCTTCCACAATCTGTTTGATTACCTAATTAATCTTGTATACTTAAAATGGACTTCTAGACTTACTTGTATAGCAGTTTTTTCAACTGAAGAAATTGCGGATTAAGATATATATTTCTCTACGTGCTTGTCCGTCCGTCCCTTCGTCTGTTACATATGTTAGTAGGTAGATAGGTTAATAAAGTCCACACTTACAGTACAAATAAAATGGATATATCCTAAATTCTGGGAGTTATCCGTGGCTATTGCATAGGGTTTTTGGAACATTGTTGAACCACTGCTTGCAGGGGTGGTTATTTTTAAGAACCAACTAAACTTTGTTGAGAAATTTCCAAAAGACAATTTAAGAAAGTGTTCCCTCGGTATAGATTGATCCACCATATACAGCCAGTGATTTTGTTTTCGTACCTTCAGGTATCAAGGGAGCATGTTTTGCGCAAAAAGAGTTGACGTAGTTAATTGATTTCCAATAAGAACCGCACCTTGCATTCTAGAACGAGTTTATTGCTTCTTGTTAATGTTTTGAGCCTTTTTTCGAAGGGGGTGGAAGAAATGCTATGTTGAACAAGCGTTTACTTTTCAAGGGTAGGGTATTTTTAGGTTGCTTTGGCATCATGCAAAACAGGCGCCTGAATCTGAGGGCGGCATCGACATACGTTATGCTAATTTAGTTTGCTTGAAAACTGCCAAGCTTGTTTTTTCTCTCAGTTAGTTTCCACACAGTAGAAAAATTCGGGTGAAAGTTGTTTTCACGAAATTTTTTCAAGAAGCTATTATCGAAGTGCACAAAAAGTTGAAACTATTTCAACTTCCCTGCGACGAGAGTTTTGTACATGAGGAAATGAAAAGTAAATTGCCGATGCTTAAAAGTTATTTCACTCCGAAGTTTGCCCATTACGTCAGAAGTTATCTGAGTAGATTCTGGCCTCGACTATACATGCTCAACTAGGTAATTGTTTCAAACGAGGATACTCTAGAATGGACTGGTAAATTAAATTGTTATACTATTGAGATCTCGAGAGAATAAGTAATATCGGCTCATCTACAATAAGCTATATCGGACTAAACCGAAAGAGAGAGCCGAAACAAAGGGATTACAATAACCAAGGGAAATAAGTCACTTTGACATAAGCCGAATGTTTTCTTGGCCTTAATTTATATTACGACTCTGAATGGGCAAGTTAGGCTATCAAAAGCTAATATTTCCTGTGTCAAAACAAAAGAAAATTGCAGTGTGTTTTAATTAGATTTTAAGGAAGAGATTTGACGAATTATGTCTGAAGACAGCAGTTGACAAGCGGAATATATATTTGTCGTTTCTTCCAAAAATGTTTTAAATTATGTACCCTGATAATTTTTTTGTGTTTTGAATTTGCATTCTAATTTTCCCAGGTGGTTGCCTGACATGCTAGAACATTCCAGTATATTATTTGTACCATAAAACGGCATATATCATCTCTGCGTAACTAATTTTGCACAGTTTAATATAAACCAAGTTATTTAGTTTAGCCAAAGATGCTCCAAACATTTTAATCTGTTTTACGATCATACATGCGTTGTTTTGTTGTTGGTGAGAACTTTGTATGGTCCTCAGTTCAGCGTGCCAAGTTGCAGTGCATTGATTTCTTTATAAATTATCATGGAATAATCTTTCTCGACGAGAACTATACTGTCTGCATCTTTCATACATTAGTATTAATAACTCCCACCCTTAGAAGTAGCTGCAGATAAAGTTTGCCTTGTAGTGGTTATGATAAATTAAGTTTATGTTCTCAATCTTACGCTGAAATCCTTTTTCAAATTATTGAAAGACCTTGACTATTATACTTGGGACTATTTAAACAAGTTAAAACAAACACACGATCTGGACAGTTTAATAAATCTAACATATTTTGTAGCCTTCGGTTGAAAACGCGTGAATATTTCTGAAAGCCAGAATAAAGTTACATTCGTATAGATTAAATCAGAAAGAATATTCACAAGTAATGACCTGTCATTTTGTACGTCAGTTTAGGAATGCTGTTGTGTTTCTTCTATCCCGGATTGCATATTAAATTCCAAATATACGGTTGCTGTTAATGTAATACCATGGATTATTGGTTGAAAATAACCTGTAAGTATCCTGGTGTTTACTTGTTAATAGTTTACGAGTTTTCTACAGTAAACTCTTGTGGTTTCCACGACATACTGGGTCGTACACTAATCAAACCACTTTATACTTATGCAGGAATGATTAAGTTATGCTGACCGCACTAAAACATAAGTCAGTTGCGGTTATAGCTATTCTTTGACATAAACGTAGCTAAGAAATAGTAGGCTAACAAAAAGCATTTGGTCTTCTTTGTGGCTTGTAAAACTCAGACGAAACTCTATCAAACCTATTCTAGAATGTATCTGACACGCTTGATATAATTCGTTGACAACACTCCAGCTTGCTGTTTAGTTGGATACATCAATGGTCATTGTTCACTGTGGACGAGGCAGTTCTGAAAGCTTGAAGGAAGAACTTTTTAAGAAAAGAGCACACCTATGGTAATCTGTTAACGAGCCTAGCTTTCGCTTGCGATACAACATTGATCAACAGATATATATGTAAATATGAAGTTAATAGAAAAAATTCGAACTTATATTATTTTATCAACATGGAACTTGTAGTTGTATTAGTGTTCATGAAGAACTATGGGCCTTTTCATTTGACATCAATTCTCATGGATCGTTATATCACCTGTTTGAGTACTTCAACATCAAGGATATTCATGTGTTAACTGTGCTTTGACTATGTACCAAACATCGGGGTATATATTGCATGTGGCACCGTCAGATTCTGGCCAATCCTTGTCAAACAGTTCCCCTGTTAGCTATACTTACTAGGATACAGATCCCTTTTTCTCCTACAGCAGCAGTTCGTCGTCTGCAACTCAACTTTGGCTTTTACGTTGAAGTTTAAATAGTGTTCACAAAATGAGTGGCCGTTCTGTATCTGGTTTACTGATAATTATCGCATAAAATTAGGCGAGGGAAATAAAATGCATGAAGTTCTCTTCGGGGTAAATTAAAATTAAACTCGCTGGAATAGAAGTAAAGTAGATTACACAATGCAAGATTTATGACATGAAAGGTAGATAAAAAGGTGGAGGGAAAGAAGAAAATGAAAATTGATAAATTAGACAATCATACCTGACAGAGTACAGAATGTAAAATTTGTTCATCTTTGTTCAAAGACAAATGTAAAACTTCATGTACATAAATGCATATTAAAGTCTCAAATAATCCACCTGTTCTCCACCTTGCTTTAGTTTATAAATTTCCAACTTTATCAAGGGGTGGCTATTTATTTATTTTAAAACAAAACTTTTCGGAAGTTTATCAGTGTATGACTGGAAAATGTTATACCGTCGTTAAATGAAGTTTTACATTACGTTACGTTACATTACATTGCGTTACATTACGTTACATTACGTTACGTTACATCACATTACGTTACGTTACGTTGCATTACGTTACGTTACGTTACATTATGTTACGTTACGTTACATTACATTACGTTACGTTACATTACATTATGTTACGTTACATCACATTACGTTACGTTACGTTGCATTACGTTACGTTACGTTACGTTATAGAACACAGGATGTGGCGTAACTAGCTTTTTTTTGAGTTGGGATCCATAGTTGCGTAACTAGCTTTTTTTTGAATTGGGGCCAAAGCGGGGCAGGGTTGTTAATTGAGCGAAAGACAGAGGAAATTCGTCGCACGAAACGCAAGCCCAACCCGTGTGGAAATAGGGATGCACGAATATAAACATAATTGTGATTTCTTATCTAATTAGAAAAAAGATTCAATTAGCGACTAATAATGGTCACTGCTAAACATACTAATGTTTTTCACCATTCCATTTGGAGGCGAGTCGCCGGGGGCTAGCCTCCTCACCGGGGGGGCGCTCGCCCCATGCCCTTCTTCTGGTTACCTCATTAATTTTATAACACTAACCCGTACTGTAAACTTCGTTGACTATCCTATTATTTTAAAAATTTTAACCTTCATTAGTTAAAAATGGATTAAGCCTATTGAGACGGGGGATTTTTTCAATAGATGGATGGAATCATTTTTAGGGATACTAATTTTAATAGTTAGTGTCATTTAAAATGTTTGAGGTATACCTCTGAAATTTTATAACATTTTTGGTCAAAAATAAAAAAAAGTCGAAAGACTGAATCGAAAAAAAGTTCCAGGTAATCTCATAACACCAGACTTGATCGCGATCATCAACCCAACATTCGAAATTGACGTTTACCTTAGTAGATATCCTAATAATTTAAATGCTACGTTAAAATGTTGTCGATCTTCAAGAGAACATCCTTCTTTCCTTCAAGTTAACTCACCAGAACTCTTATTCTAAGAAATTTTAGGAAAAACTGCATTCACGCAGCTTTTGCTCCCACTTTGAGCCAGCAGTTTATGATCAGCAGGTTCTGCCTATTGGGATAACAACGGTTAGCGCATTCTTGCAATATTTTGACGATATATTTCATATGCAGAAGATGTAAAGGCCATTAATTAAACTGGATTGTCTTGGCAAATAAACCTCGCATATTGGTTAATATTTAGCAGAACGGATTTTCCTAGAGGTTATTCATTCAGATGGCCGGTCTGAAGAAGCTGCTGAAACGTCACGGAAAGAAAAGTTCAGCATCCAAAGAAGATGTGAGGTCAGCTGGTGATGGCGGTGAAGCGGCACTCGGTTATGTTATCGCAAAAGACAAAGACCTGCCAAAACTTCACAAAGCCGTTTGGCATGGAGACGCAGCTAAAGTTAAGCAGCTTTGCAAAAAAGGTGATATCAACCAGTTTGATAAAGAAAACAGGTAATCCAACGTATTATTGGAAGTCCGTTTCATGTAGCTTTGGCAACGGCGTCCCAATACCAAAGCGTTAGCATAATTTACCATTGTCTTCGCTGGAGTTTTATCGCACGCTAGTTCCAGGCTTGTCAAGCTTATAGCATGTGACAGGAAGTATTTCCTATATCAACTTTTCCCCTTATTAGTTTATAAACCAAGGATTAGCAAATTACCGAAGTTGAGTCAAAATGGCCTACGAACACCACGTTTTATCGCAGTGAAGCGATCAACAACTTCAAGTCGAAGCAGGTGTTCATTCTTACGAAACTTGATCTTCGCTTGTTTTTCCATAATAATTACATATAGTGCCGTGCTTGCTGTATTTTCATTGAGTTTGCATTTGCAAATTTCGCTTGTAAATAGAATTTTCAGAAATAACCAAACTACCCTCTCAATAAGTAGAAGTTGAAAAATAAATAATTAAAATCTGATAAAAAGTATACACAGGAATAAGTTAAAAATATTGTTAATAATACTTTATTAACGATAATTTTAACATATTCCTGTGTATATTTTGATCAGATTTTAACAATGATATATATGAATAAACATTTAAAAGAAGAGGTCTTTTATAATGTTAAAATTTATGGTGTTTAATCAGACAGGGAGATGGGGAGTGTGTAAGTAAAAAGAATGGCCATGTTGTGTGTTTTAATTTACTGACCACTTGCACTTATTCCCCTCAGTACATGGTTTGAATCTGGTTTGTGTAGAACACATAATCATTAACTTATTCCCTTGCTGGTGGAAAAATACTCACAAACAAAAGAATTTCCACTTGTCACACTTCTTTCTAGCAAATTTCTGGGGAGACCAAGACCCCCCTGCCCTCCTCCACTAGATATGGACCTGTATGAGCTGAAAATCAACTACAAATTTGGGAATTTGAATGTGACTTCTTGAAGGTTACTGACTTCATTCCTGTTGAGCGCTTAGGGATAATATTTCTGAGGACACAAGCTTGAAAAATGTTTGCATGCCATCAATAATAACACTATGCTCCCATATGCACAACATTTCTGTTCAACATTCAGATCATTTCCATTGTTATCATACTATTGTGTCTTTCATGTAAGGAGCATTTGGTTGCTCCTTGGGTAGAGCATCTCACTGGTGAAATAGCTTTAGTCATTTGAACACACTGATACACATGTTGTATTAGATACATATAAGCATGCATCCATTGACATATTCACATGCACATATGTGTAATATACACACATATATATATATTGTCATCATATCATATATATATATATATATATATATATATATATATAGAAAGGGAAATAGACGAAATTATCAATGATCGCCTGCGTGCGTGAAACTCAGAGTAGCGA
>JBAHVQ010000514.1:477669-500132 GCA_036872915.1 Nanipora kamurai
CACCATCTGAGTCGTGGTAGCTCAATGGTTAGAGCGTCTCACCGGTCATCATAAGGTTGCGGGTTCGATTCCCGTCTAAGGCTCAGAAATCGTTTTTCTGAGAGAATGAGCTTGACGAACGTCCTGTAGTCGTCCAAACTTAAGTCTCGATGTTTGAAAGTCTCCTAACCCTTTTCGCTTTACGCACGTCCGTAAACAATGCCTGCGTAGCACTCTACGTCCATATAATTGTCTGTCTGTCCACCTATCACAGAGTGAGAGAGAGACTAGTTAACGAGGGTAAACATTCATTACTGGTGACCCAGTAGTTTACATAATGGCCCTCTATCTGTCAATCAATTTTTCTCTCAATTTGCCTTTTCGTCCATCTCCAAGCCTGCCTGTGGAGTTTTACCTTCTTCTGTAGTAATGAGTAATTTAAAGATCAGACAAGGTTCAAACGTGTACAATTACAAATGATTTAATACAAATAGAAAAAATGATAAATATGCCAATGGTAATAATTTCTATAACGCTAAAGGTAACGATGGTACTAATAAAAACTACTACAGTGACAGTAAGCAGAACTAATAGTAATCTTCAAAGTAATTGTATTATATATATATATATATATATATTCGGAGAGAATGAAAATAACGACTGGAGTAAGAAATTTTATATAGCAGTAATACTAACCCTGATAGTAGTAGGAAGTAATGCTTTTTAATTACTAATATAGGAAGATGTTGATAACACAGTGAACCTGGTAAGAGACCGTGTCTAATTATATTAATTTGTTGTATTTGTATTAATTCTAATTATATAATATATTTATTCTAATATAATTATAATTATTCTAACATAATTATATTAATTTATTATATGTTTCAATTATATTACATTTATTCTAATTATGTTAATTTATCATCATGACAACACATCTAAAATAACATAAACAACATAAAATCATTTAGCCTTTTATCGTTAAATAACTTAAAACAATAGAACAAACCATAAGTATATAAAATTACAGCGATCTTGGGTCTCCCCCTATAATTTTGTAACATAGCGCGAGAACTGTATGAAGTATGCCAATATGTGTAAAAAATAGTAGCAGAAACAGTAAAATAGACGTGTTATTTGAGGTAGTTGTTTATGTAAGCTGATAAAACAAGGCAAGAATTCGAAGAGGTATGGAAAATCGGGCTTCTTTATCGAACCCTACAATACCATAAACCTTGCTTAAACATAGACCATTAATAGATCCATAAAAAAAACTTTCATCAATATAATTATTGCAATTTTTCAACTAGTTTGTCCATTATCTTAATTTTCCTGGAAATCGAATTTTTTTATTTATAATTACGCCGTATGCCAAGCTGTATTGCTCGGTCAGAGTTAACATCTCTTCGTAAGCAAACTGTAAACACACAAGTGATGATTACATCTCTGTTTTTAATATATAAAGGTTGGCCTGGAGGAGGACGTTACGAGACTCAAATTAGATCGTGTCAAGTTGGAAGCCACATTAAAAGAAGAGAAAGCTAAAACGGACCTTCTTTTGCACGAAATACGGGAAAACAATGAGGTGAGAGCAGCATAAAAGAATCCACCATTAGTAAAAATTTCTTCCTCAATGAAATGCTTAATTTATTTAAACTGGAGCGTGACAGTACCTAACACTGGTGCAAGAGACCACTTTGCTAATACCAAGTTCCTAGTGTATCACGGGAGATCCAATCTACTTAGGTGGCAAACGGACAAAATTACAATTTCAAATGACGCGCCAAAACTGTCCGTTCGCCCCCTGAAGGAACTAGAGATAGGATTTGCAAATTGGTCTATTATTAGTGCACCAAATGGATGTTTTGATAATATTATATAATCGATTTCTCGTCATCTTTGCCTATCAATTTTTTTTCAGGGTCGAACTCACCTAGAATCTTTATTGTCGCAAATCAAATCTTCCAATATTACGTTAGAAGAAAAGTTACAGGTAGGCTTCCGAGCTCTTGACAGAAGGGTTTAGTCACACTGGTTACACTCCGCTTCCCAGTTTAGCTAGCGAACGGTCCTTACCAGACCTCCAGGAAGAACGGATTTTTTGGTAGCATGTTCCATATAATATCGTTTTCCGCTGAACAAACAATCCACCCCATAAAGGATAACTGCTATCGAATGTGAAGGAATCTCAGTTTAATTATACTTGGTAGAATTATATTAGTTATGAAGAACATATATTTTACGATGTTTGTGTTTTCTCATAGTCTGAATCAATTCGTAAGAACCAGCACGCTCGAGAGGCTGAAGAAGCTAAAGGATTGTGGGAGTCCGAAGTACGTGCAAGATCTAAACTAGGATCCAAGGTTGGTATTCGTCCATTTTTTCCTGCGAATAGAAAATTGCATGATTAACAGCGGAAGTCAACTGGGAAATTGAGGAGAGTAGGGTAGGATTCGAATTCTTATCTTCGGGTTTCCTAACCGCTGCTCTGCCTGTTTAGGATCTAGTGAAGTGGGAAGGGTATGCTCCGAGAATGTAATATAAGTGCGTGAGAGATTCTGGCGATCACTTAACGATCATCCAAGACGATATGTGGTGTTTCGATTCTATATGAGAATCATCCTCAGGGTAACATGAATGGAAAACTCCATGATTAAGCTACACTGCGAAGGTCTACTCGAAAAATTGAGTAGACTCTAGCGGGATTCGAGCACCCATCTTCGGGTTTCCTCGCCACCGCTACTCTTCCAGTTTACTTCATTTTTCAAGTAAATTTTCGCAGGTTAGGTTAATCATAAATTTTTCTCTTCGAAGTGTCTGTTAATTTGTATATTACATAGTTAGCCGTCTTCTGTTATCTGTCGGTATCTATTTGAGGCTAGAACGAAACGTTTACCAAAGAATCGACGTTTGTAGTATCTGATTGATCTAGTCACGGGTAAATATTCCATTATAGCCCTACTTAAGATTTGAGAAATAATTATACATCACTACGATGACTATGGATGAAAATGACTATGGGTGAAAATGACTATGAATGTCGATTGGATTTCTTCGGAGGATTGTGGGACAATAGCCTTGACTACTGACCAAACAACGTTCCGTCACGGTTGTCATGTTTGAAGCACTACCAAATTAAAAAACTTTGTTGTGATTATGTCTTACAAGTGTTTGATAAAAATTGTGGAGATCTCAATAAAATTGGGAAACATTGATTATAATATCCATGTAACATTCAGCACTGGTTTCGCATTAGATGATAGAAATGGAGAACAAATTAAATGAGGCAAAGGTAGCAGTTGAGGAGGTAAGGGTTTAGCATTTAAATTGATCGATCAGACAGACTATTACAGCAATATGTTGCGTCAGTTACATTGTAGACTGTGCTTATCTTGACGACATATCTCATTGATGCAGGAAAAGAAGAAGACGAGGAAAGCGCTAGAAAGTAGAAAGGTGCTGCTAGGCAAACTGGATGTATATGAAAAAAGGTATTTATTGCACAAGGACTTATCTAATTTGTTCAATAGAAGTAATAATGACAGACTTTTAATTGTCATATCATATATGAAGAGATTTCCTTCCTTGAGTGTTAACTTGTATCCAAACTGAAAGAGAAGGGCTACTTTTTCAACCGACTTTTATTGGTGAAATGATTGGTTTTGTTAATTTTTTGAAGATCTGATCAACATCAGAAGGAAGTTCAAACCTTGAAGGCACAAATAAAGGGTTATAAACGACGACTCAAGGTTAGATTTTGAGCATTCTTTTTCTCTACTCATCGTCTTCCTGTTTTTTTATTCTTCTATATTTCTCCTCTCTCTTTCCATTTTTATCTTGCCTTGAAATTGCCTACCAGACTCCGACTTCCTTTTTCTTTCCTCCATATTCTTTTCCCTCAATCTGCGTTTGTTTTGCTTATTGTCCGGATAGGTTCTCTTCTACTTGACTTAAACTAATGACCGATTGTTTTACCTGCAAAAGACGTTCTATGTGCTTTCGTGTTCTCGGTTTCTGCTGTCGAATGGCGTAGTAAATTTTAGTATCTGTTCCAGTCTGTCTATCCTGTCTTCTTCTGCCTGGTCTAATCCCATCATGGCCAATTTTATCCCATCCTATTCTACCCTACCCCATTACATCCCATCCTATGCTATCCTGTCTCGCCCTTTCGTATTCTATCCTTTTCTCTCCTGTCTTGTCCTATCTTATTGCATCCTGTTCCATGCTATCCTATCCTGTCGTATATCTAACCTATTCTGTTTTATCCCATCCTGTCTCTCTCTATCCGGTCAATTCTTGTACTTTCCTGTCTATCCTTTCTCTCTCTCTCTCTCTCTCTCTCTCTCTCTCTCTCTCTCTCCCTCTCACTTTATTCTTCTATTTACTCATTCATTCTTTCTTTCTTTCTTTTCTTCATTTGTTCCTTCGTTCTCTTTTAGTCCTACTCTTTCTCTCTCTCTCTCTTTCCTCTTAGTACTTGTTTTTTCTTACTCATGTGCTTCTCATTCATTCCATCCCCTTTTGATCAGTTCATTTCATCCTCCACCGTGATTTCTAGGCACATGAAAATACTGAAACACGCATTCCGGCTATACAAGCTGAATTTAACAGGGAGTGTTTACATTACGAAGCAAATATCACGTCACTAAGAAATCAGGTGACTACAACTTTTTGTCTTTTGTACTCAGACGACCACTTGTCCGGGAAATCCTCGAATTTTTCCGCTAATTTTATAAGGAAATTAGTTTTTACTTGTAGACTTAGCGCTACAAGTGCAAACGTCTGTTTTTGTAAAATGTTTTCATATTTCCTAAACGTCACTCTATTCGAAATTTCTCCCCATCAGCTTCGTGAGCTAAACGAAAGGTTACGTCAGGAGGGTGACTTGCGTATCCTTGCAGAAAGTAGAGGAAAAGAGCACGAGAAAGGTACCGTTTACTGTACATTAATCTATTGTTTGTAATACCCACAGCGGCCAGCGGTACGAGGAAATTTCAACATTTTTTTGAAGCGGATAATTTACGAACTTTCGTGGTCACTAGAGTTCCTCCCTCCCTCCCTCCCTCCCTCCCTCCCTTCCTCACTCACTCACTCACTCACTCACTCACTCACTCACTCACTCACTCACTCTCTCGCTCGCTCGCTCACTGACTAGTCCACTTTTTTAATTTTTAAAATACTTTGCAGAAATTGGAAGCAATAATGAGTTTAACTCGTTCGTTACTTTCGTTACAAATTCATTCTTGCAACTTCAATTCGCCAAGTTGTGTCAAACCGAGGTTCCCGTTGAGAGGCATACTCAGGATTTTAAAAGTAATAATCAGAGCCGAAGCTCAGGTTAAGGCTACAAAAGATTGTAGATTATAAATTAAGACAGATCTGAACGTATATACTCTCCCACAAATTTTCGTTGATGAAAAAAAGAATTCCTCTTATCCTTTTCGCATTACTCAACTTAACGGTTTGAAACAAAAGTAATTTTCACTCGGCAACGGGAAAGTTGTGGCTGTGTGGTGTCTTTGGTTACGTTTTGCCACCCATTTGCATCCCATATCTCTATCATCCATATCTTTTTGTTTATTCTTAGATTTATCATCAGCAAAGATTCAAGCAAAGGTACTCGATTGTTAGTACTTTCCTTACCTGTGCTGTCACGCGGACGTTATCATATTTTGCATACGACAATTTTTCAAAAGATTCTGCGGAGAGTATTATTTGTTTGTTATGGCTCTGAGTTAATTTTCCACCGATCTGTATTTTCTTTGTTTAGGAACAATTGAGGCAAATACAGAAACTTGAGAAGGTGAACAGGCAACTGGAAGATGACTTAGAACGTTTAAAGGTAAACAGTTGAGTTGATTGGGACCCCCATCAAGCTAGACTTTCCACGCGAAGAGAAGTGTTTTTCAAGATTTTCTCAATTTTAGGATTATTACAACGATAATTATGTTGATAAAGCCCAGCTAGATCGGATGAAAATGGACCTAGAAGCTAAGGTTGGTGGCCGAACTGTTCACGTTGTAGCACCACGGTCATAAGAATATCCAACAATAATTTCAACTTTATCGCTCAAAAATCAATTCTCCATTTCTGTAGTCTCGCATTGAACTAAATCGTAAACTGGCAGACGTGAACGCTCACTTAGAAGAGCAGGTAAGATTCCAGACTCGTACCCAGGCTTTAAAGTGAAGCGACGGAAGAAGTAAGCCCGCATAGGTGCGTCCTCCCCAAGCAACCTTTCTCGCATTCATCCGTCGGCAGCTCGTAGTGACTGGGAACGAGGCAGTTCTCCGGTTCTTCCTCTCAGCGGCAAATTTGACTAACACCAGTCTGCACTGATTTGGAGCAAGTTTGAGCTCCAGGTGTATATAACTACAGACGGAACCGTTTCCGCCTTTCGGGCCTCATCAGTGTAGTGCTGATGAGCAGGATGATGGTAACTGCTATTTACAGTCACCTTTGATGCTTTACAAATGTGGGACATCAAAGCCATTTGCCAGAGCGTTCTAACTGCAAGCAGTGAGCGTACGCATATGTACATATATATAGATCGATAACCAGGTTGCTTTTTCTATCTGATTTTTACTTTACTTCCTTCCTTGGTCTTCAGACTGTTTTTGCCTTTTTAAATGTCGGTTAGACCTTGGACGCGTTTCGTACCATTTTTTCATTATTTAGTGTTAATTTACCATGTTTCCTCATAAATTTGAGTTTATCCAAATGTTTTCCTGTTCAATTTGCTTAGCAGTCAGACTGCTGTGTCTTGTTTTGTTTGTATTTCAGTGGACTTCATATTTGCACCGTCGTTTTACACCGTCGTGTGTTTTACTCGGAGTTTTTCATTATTTAAACGATAGGATAAAAATGGGAGAAATTGTCCGTTTTCAAACGTCCATGTCTTTGTCTTAGGCTCTAGCTCGAGAGGCACTGGAACGATCAAGAAATGAACAGGACTCGTTAAAATTCACAGAAATGGAGAATACTGTTTCAAGACTGAAGGTTATTTTTCCCTGCAACTTAGCTAGTTCTTTACTGTTGTCATTGTTACAGTTGTTCATTCGTACTGTGAGTATATCGTGATTCTGCATTATTGCCATTACCACAGAGAGAAGTAGAGCAATATCGATCAAAATTCCATGAACTTCAGACCCAAAAAGAAACTATCGAAGTCGACGCTGAGAGATTTAAGGTAGAAAGTAAAGTAAGGTTATTCAACATTGCGTTGCATTGTATTTTATGTAATTCTATCCTTACTATCTCCAATCTGCCCTACTTTACTCCACCATGCCTATCCTCTCCGATTAAAACATAAACTACCCTGCCCTTTCCGTTTTGGCGGTTTTTTATGACAATTGTATATTTTTTATTCAGGATATGTATGAAACTGAAGCAAAAAGGAAAGAGAAACTAAACGATTTGTTGTATAAAGAAAGAGAAAAATCTGCTGAATCGAAAGCCCTTTTAAAGTAAGCAGCAGCTTATCTCTAATATAGAGCCTTCTGTGAAAATTAATCATAGATAGCAAGGTTAACTTTGAGCTGGAGTTTCGAGCAAAATATTGGGAAAAATGAAGGCGAAAATGTCATTATTATTGCACATGTTTTTAGCCCAGAAATTTTTTGATCGTGAAAACCTTCTTCAAAAACTGCTTGAGATATAATGTATTCTAATGTGTCGTTTAGTTTAGAACGATCTCGGTCAAATAAATTTTTGGGAAACAGTAGTATCAACAAGACGCATCTGGAGCGTTCATCTGGTATTCTTGGAATCCCCAATAATGAAAGTATGAATGTCACGAGTCCTAGTTTGATCTACTCTCAGGTAAGACAGCATTTAAGTAAGAGAAAATATGAATAGTGTGACCAGTCACTCAACCATTGTTTTAAATACTTAATCAATATTATGCTTTTGCAAGATCCAGGGATTTACGGATCACTAATTTTCGGAGTCCATTGGACCGTCACCATTTTTTCAAGGGTCCCGGGCTTAAACATACGTGTCCCACGTAAATCCCTCAAATAAGCAGATATATAAACGCAAATTATTTAAATAAAGTTACCAATAAAGCTATACTGTCTGACCGCTCATATTTTTTGTACTGGTACTACGACTACAAGGCACAAGGTAAGTTAGTATCAGCGGCATATGTGATACCCTACTTTTCCTTGGCGGGAAAACGTGTTTTCTAGCCTTTTCAACCTTAGTAAATATCCATATGTCGTCTACGAGTCTCTTTGTCTTTGCTCTGAACTGTATCCTAACCCAAATCCGAAATGCCCATTGCAATAGTGTTAATTGTGTGATATTATAATTCTGTGAAGTAACTCCCAGTGTTCTTTACCAGTTCTTTTATTCATTCATTTAGCCAAAAGAAAAATTAATGGAGTCCGTCGATAGGGAACTCGATAAAAGCATCCAGAGACATTTAGGCTCAAGTAAGCTTGACTCACAGATTGCTCATTATTATCATTACTGTTCTTATTGAGCCCTTTCAATGTATCAAAACACACGTCTTTTCATTCCTTTGGAATTCTTGCCAATTTCGCCTTTAATGGAAACATTTGCCTGAGGAGAGGAGTTACGGGTAATCAGAATACAATGTTTAGTGCCTATCACTGGTGGTTAATTTGGACTTCTGTTTTTCAGAAAGCACAAAATGTATTCTCCTATTTTCGCTCTTTGAAAAACAAATTCGTGCAAAATTGAGTGCAAATTTAACTGGATGATTACCGGCACGCTAAAGACATTTATCGATATTAAAAAATATAACTAACTGTATGTTATTAGTTAATATCAAGCATTATAAACGTAAGTACAGCTGTCTAGTCACCAGTTATTTAGAATATGCATTGTAATTATCTGATACATCTAGTTGGGTTGTTTTCAGTTTCACCCGATATTCCTTCTAACCGTTGGAGGAGTAAAGAAATAAACATGATGTCGTCGCCTTTGACGTCTTCTAGCAGTCAATACATGGAAACTTTGAAACGCAATTACTTTGTTTAAAAAAATGTAGAATTCATTCACGTACCATCCATTCGCCCACAACATAACGCAAATTGACGGCTCAAGAAATGAAAGGGACGACGCCAATTTAGATGAATCGTGGAACTTGTTCATTAACCACAGCTGGAAATAGTAGTGTTCCCCTCTTTACTTCTAATGCTCTCGTCCTGGAACAAAGAAATGTTTACCAATGTTGGTATCAGTTTCAGCAATGACTGGATGGAATATGGATAGAATATGATAGAATATTGGATAGAATGGACTAAATATTTGTGGTAGTTAACTTCCACAAAATCGTAGCTCACCCTGGCTAGACCTGAGGTGGATGGTCTTGCTGTAATCTCTTTTTTCACCCTCACTTCCTCCTCCTTCGTGGAGTAAACGAATTTCGCGCCGAAAACCTCAAAAGACTGTAGTGTGCACAAGTTATTTTTATGGTTGTACTAACTCAGCGTAAAAAGTACAGAAGCAGATAGTTCGTAATACCTCAATGCATTCATGGTGATCCAAATGTTTTCCCTGATTCCCATCAATTTGAAAATCCCTTACGCATTTTGTAGCTTTGTTCGTTTCACAGCCGATAGATTACATAATTTTATTGAAAAAGAAATGCATTTTATGTTACATAAGCTTTTCTATCTGTATTGAATTTGTAAAGAGATTCGATTTTTATTTAAATTAGTTATTCTAATATATGAACTTTTTATCTGTAATATATTCTAAATTGTCTATCTAGATTTCGTTCAAAGTATTTTTTAAGATGTTGTTTTTTATTGTAGTTTGTATTATAAATTTTTTGAATTTCAATATTTGTTCTTGTTGTCGTAATTGTTACTTTCTGAAGACCATGTTCGTGGGACATTCTTGCTGCCATGAACATTACTATTTTGGGAGGTGTCATCCCCTTAAATTTCTGAAAGAACTGGAGAATTGCTCTGCATAGACCAATTGCATGAAATTCTTGTCTTTCAGTTGACTAGATACACAAAGCCCCAGCATAATATAACAACGAAACGTTGGAACTTTATTCAATATGATTTTAATTCTGTGTCCGTCCGAGTCGATGGCTTTCGTAATAGTATTCTGGTCAATCGATAGCAGATACGCGACAAATAAATGTTGTCCAAGATTGCACATTTATTAGACAATCTTGTTCATAACGAATTTGACGATGTTTTGGAGCACCATTACTTTCTAATGTATGTTGCGGTAACGGGGCTCTGAACATAAAAATACGTCATTTTCCGCTTTCGGGCCCGTCTCCTCTGGTCATGTGACATCCCACGCGTGAGTATGAACGAAAACACTCGCGATCAAACATGGCTTCCACAGCCGTGGAAGAAATAGCAATAGAGCTTTCTTTAAATAACGAAGCCACAGAAAATGGAGAGGATAAAGACGAGGATATGCTAAATGAATCAGCACCTAACACAACAAAGAAGAAGAAAAAAAAGAAAAAGAAGAAGAAAGGTGAGTAATTTTCGCCACCAGGATTCAATCGTTTCAAAAAAATTACAACTTGAAATGTCTGTTTCCAAGAAAAACTATGTTTGGACATCTTTTCAGCAGCGGATGAGTGTACAAGTGATGTGGCTAATGGTACAATAGGTGAAGAAGAAACAAAGAACGCAAATTTGGCAAATGGAGGTAAATAACTTATAAGGATATCAACCCTCGTATGACTTGGATTGATTTCAGATAAATTACAAACAGAAATTTGATATTACAATTAAAAGTTTAGCCACTGAGTAGATAATCAAAGGGGTTGGGAAACTGCCAGAACTTAAGAATGGAGAAACTGACGTTTCGAGCGAAGGCCCTTCGTCGTTTCACTCTTCAAACGTTTCACTCCCACGAAGGGCCTTCGCTCGAAACGTCAGTTTCTCCATTCTTAAGTTCTGGCAGTTTTCCAACCCTTTTGATTATCTACAAGCCGTTCAATACTGCTGACGCAGCACTCTACTTTTATAGCCGCTGCGTACCCTGGTTTATGGGGCTGGACGTGTTATTGCTTTGTAGTCTTCCCAGGACTGGCTTTGAGCTTCCTACCAAGAATAATCATTTAACCGTGATGAGCTTTAAATTTCATGTAAATCTAATGCCGGAGGATGGGAACTGGGAAGGACTTAATCAGCAATTCAAGATTTGTATTTCTTTGTAGGTCAGGAGAATGGAAAGGAAAATACCACAGAGATAAATGGAACAACAAATGGAAACAAAAAGAAGAAAAAGAAAAAGAAGGCAGGAGGTGGTGGTAGACATAAGCAGTGTTATTGAAACTTATGACAATTTATCATAAAAAATTAACTCATATAATATTATAATATGATATATTATGCATATTTTTATATACCAGTTCTTACTCAAACTGACCCACCTACAGTTCCTGTCAGTGACTTATTTCCAAATGGAAATTTCCCAGAAGGAGAAATTGTTAACTATACAGATGAGTAAGTGGGTTATGCATTATTTTTTTTCTTTAAAATATATCAAATAAAATATATCAGAATTTTTACATTAGTGTTCTGGAATCTTGCTGGCCATTTTCCTAAGTTACTATGTAAAGGTTTATTCTTTTGAAATTTTGAAACTGTATTTTATATAGTAAAAGTTAGGATTAACTCAAACAGTTCTTACTTCAAGACTTTGAAAGTTTTTGCCCAAATTTTATGGCAAGAATCTTGAAATCTGGCTATTGTTTTGCTATCTTGTTGTATTTGATATTGTTTGGCAACAATGTAGTTCTGGTCCCTGCAATCTAAATCAACCATTGCGACCAGATCTTATCTCTGGATTTTTGACTCTTTAAAAATTAGCAAAAACACTCTAGCCAGAAAGTGTTTTTAGTTAGAGTAAGTAAGGTTCTTGTATGGAAGCACTCTTTATGAGTGTGAATGTGAACATGTACCTTTCCCCGAAAGGTCTGGAGCCATGACTGGTACACAAAAATTAGAGCAGATTTTTGTATTGTCGTCTACACTTTCTACAACTCTAGTTTAATAGTTCATACAGCTCATTTGGATTTTATTCTGGTATTGTATTGTTTGTGTTCAATTTATAGTAACCTATGGCGGGTGACTAATGAAGAAAAACGTGCTGTTGATAAAATGCATCTAGATCTTTATAACGATGTACGACAAGCTGCAGAAGTGCATAGACAGGTAACTTTAACATTATTTGAAGAAATTAACCAGGTAATTGTTACCTTATTTGAAATACGAAACCCTTTAAAATTAGATATGGCATTAGAAGACCTGCATATATTTTCAGTGATTCAATATGACTGATGCACTATTAAGACTAAAAGTCATTAATCTCAGGGATTACAGTACACAGTAATCTTATGTAAACAATGAAATTTATACTTTTTGTTTCTCTTTTGTGAAATTGTTTACCAAATGTCTCATTCTACTTAAATGGAAAATCTCCCTTAAAAATTGTCAATAATCACGTATACCTGTGGCATAATGTAACTGTTTTGGTGTTTTAACATTTTTTTGCACCTTGTACCACCATTTATTGACCAACCCGGTCAATTCTACAATTGGATTGGCTTATTTTAGGAATAATTTAGATCATCACAATTAAATACAATAATATATTACACTAAAATAATGTTTATTAATTTTATAAGGTCAGAACATATGTTAGAAGTTATCTCAAACCTGGACTCACAATGATTGATATATGGTACTATGTGGTTTATAATTATTTTACTAAAATATTCATAAAGTGTATTTTGGTATGTGGGGACTTTTTGTTATTATTTATTTTGCTGGCTGTTTATTGTTTTTTTTGTCCAGTGAAAGGCTAGAGACAGCTTCGCGGAAGTTAATTAAAGAGAATGGACTCCAAGCTGGTAATTTTAGAACATTATACTGTATAGAACAGATAAATAGCCAGTGGAGGGGTTGTCAGGGTTGCAATTACCCACTTGTGTCTTAAAACATCCTTTTAACCCTTCAACAGGCAGGGTTCATCCCTTTGACAAGTAAAATTGTCTGATACTAGCTAGAGTAAAATACTGAAGTGTGTTCTTGTCCTTTAATGGGTTAAAAACAGCCACTCTAGATGAGAAATACATCTATGAAGAGAGGGTGATTAATTGAGGAAGAATGCTTCTTCACTACTGTGACATGAAATTTTCAAGGGTTTAGCTTCCCAAAACAGACAAGATCCTGGCTTTGCCACTAGCTAACCCTTTGTTAAGCTTTTAAACAGGTGGCCATCCCAGAAAAGTATCTATCTGTGAATCTTCATGGATTACTTAAACTGTTGGTAAAGCTACAAAAATATGGATGGCAATTATTAGACTAGTTTTAGTAGTACATGTATGATATGTGCCAGCATTATGGAAACTGCTGGTCTCAGTGAAGTGACTGCACTGGTTGAAGAGTATATGCTCTTTCAAGTAATTTTTGATTGAATACCCCTACACATATTTTGTCACTTTGATGATTGTTGTCAGTTAAATAATCATACTCAGGCAAAGAATCATTCTTGCTTGTGGACTTTGTTCCCAGGCACTTTTGCTCCAAGAAACTCTGCTCCATTATGTAGGACTTGCATTTCCAACTGGATGTTCTCTCAATCATTGTGCAGCCCATTATACACCCAACAATGGAGACAAAACTGTTCTTCAATATGATGATGTCTGCAAAATTGATTTTGGCACACATGTAAATGGTAAGTGTTACTTTTGTTTTGGTGTTAGTTTTCTTGGGGGTTTTTTTGTGTTATACAAATTCTAGCAGAGGAAAAAAACTTTCCTGGTCTGGAAGAAGACACTAGTCATTGACTGATAAGATCACTGATATGTCTGTTCAATGTTGCTGGACTCTTGATAGTCATCAATGACTGGTTAATTTTTTACATTAAGTAAGCATGGTTGTCATTTGTCAAGCTTGTTCTCTCAGAAAAATGATTTCTGAGCCCAAGACGGGAATCAAACCCACAACCTTCTGATGACTGGTGAGATGCTGTAACCATTAACCTACCACGACTCAGATGGTGAGCTAGGGTGCAGGTTTGTCCTATGTAATGCCTAAGTGGAAGTCATGGTATTTACCAAGCTGCCACATGAACCAAGTTCGTGTTCAACATTAAGTATATTTCCATCATTATTATCATATTGTGACTTCCACTTAGGCAGTACATATGATGAACCTGCACCTTATTTCATCATCTGAGTCATGGTAGCTAAACGGTTAGAGTGTCTCACCAGTCATCAGAAGGTTGCATGTTCAATTCCTGTCTAGCACTCAGAAATCATTTTTCTGAGTTAATGAGCTTGATGAACATCCACTATTCATCTGACATTTACCAAGCTCCCTCATGAACCAAGTTCATGTTCAACATTAAGTATAACCATGGTTGTTGAACATCTGGTTGAACCACCCTCTGCTGCTTAACTTTTTGTAGTGTATAATGGAAAAACTTTGATATCTAGGACAATATTCCATGTGTGCAGTGGATAAAATTGATTTCTAATACTGTAGATAAGTTTACCCTAAAATCTGGCAGATCCCCCAGATCTATATGATGCAATCCTCCCTAATTTCAGTTGCATTTTCTGACTTGTTTTGTAGGAAGGATAATTGATTGTGCTTTTACTGTGGCATTTAATCCAAAATATGACCCATTATTAAATGCTGTAAGGGATGCTACAAACACTGGAATACGAGTGAGAATGATTTTTTATTATCTTTTGTAGAACTTGGTTACTTACTTCCCCAAAACAAGTTTCATTTAGATTCTGCTGAAAAGTTTATATCTCAGTTTTTGACAATTGGACATTTACTGATAATGCTGATTTACTTGTGATTGTTCTCTGAAAGTGGGAGAAATCATAGATTAATTTTAGAAGAATACTCTTAAACATTTAGAAGAATTACTCTTAAACATTTGCAGTACACTTTGTTTGTGCTTTCTCTACGTACAACTTGTATTCATAACTACAGTAGACTGAATTTGCTGAAGCATTAACCATTTCTTAAATATTTCATGAGTATTACCATACACATGGTAAAATGTATCTTTATAGCTGGAGCTGTTTGTGTTTGGTTGTAATTTAGTCAGTAAATTTCCAGCTCTCACCATCACCCTCCTCCATTTAAGGAAGCAGGAATTGATGTACGACTATGTGACATTGGAGAAGCTATCCAAGAAGTAATGGAGTCTTATGAGGTGGAATTAAATGGAAAAGTATATCCAGGTTATAAGCTTTATTCTTCCAAAAACATTGTTCAGTAACAAGTTGAAATCTTCAGGACTGAGTAATGCCATCATGCTTACAATTTTTCTTCTAGTTAATGTCAGCCAATTCTATTCAGCAGAGTGATGTGTCTGCCCCACGATGGATGCCCAGGGCTCATCTCTGTGACTAGTAAAATTGTCTGGTGTTAGCCAGAGTAAAATACTAAAGTGAGCCATTGCCCTTGATGGGTTCATTTTAAATGGTAGTATTTTCTAGGCTGAGATGAAATAATCAAGAAATTCTTGTCAGCTGTTAACTAGTTTACAACTGCTTCTGTAGTTAAGGCAATAAGGAATCTGAATGGTCATTCAGTATCACAATACAGGGTTCATGGTGGCAAGACAGTACCAATAGTAAAAGGAGGAGAAGCCACAAAAATGGAGGTAAAATTATGTCAGTTTAATGATTGTCATGTCAATAATTGTTTTTTATTCGTGTACCTGCTAGTGAGAAAGAAATGGGTGTAATAGATTGTATTAAGGGAAATAGAGCAAAATGAGAAGAATAGGAAAGACAGGATCAGACAGGAGGAGAGAAAAGTGCAAGAACAAAAAGTAAAACTATATAAAAGTATCAAAATTATTAGCAATCATCACCACAGAAAATATTTTAATATTACAAGATTACACTTTCTTGTGAATTTAAAATTAATCCTTTTGTAGCCAGGGCTTACCCTTATACCCCTGTAGGAGTAAAATGGTCTGGCATTAGCCAACTAAAATACAAAACATGCCCTTGGCAGGAAAAGGGTTTGTAGGCTACTGTTCTGTTGAATTGGTTATACTAGGAAAAACACAATAGACCATAGTTCGTTTGTTATTTTTTATGTTTTTTAAGGAAAATGAATTCTATGCAATTGAAACATTTGGCAGTACAGGAAAAGGATATGTTCACGATGATATGGAATGCTCACACTATATGAAGAACTTTGAAGCAGGACACATTCCTTTAAGGTACAGGGTTATCTGGAAACACAAAAGTGGACAGGGAATAGTTGTCAAATAGAAATCCATTTCCAATTTAAGTTAGTTAATATCTTATTAACTATTCCAGAGTCTGTTCTTAAATTTGTAATGGAAATACCTTTCCCTTTTTTGAATACTGACAAAAAGTTTCCAACAGTTTCATAAAAGATGCAGAATGTTACAACTGATCAAAGATGTGAAACTGCATTTTTATTGTGCTACTAGTCCCAGGCCTTTTGCTCGAGGTCAGATCACCTGGTAATGAGGGTAGATACACTTAACAGTTCAGTCTGAGATAGTGGTTTCCATACTTATGATAACCTAGCATTATTTTACACAGCCCAGTTTCAAAACTGCAGTAATAATCATAATGATCTCTGAAACTGGTACCTTGACAGTACATGAAATAATGGTAGGAGTTTAATGCCTTCTGTCAAAATTAAGAACAGTAGTCTGAAACATTTCAAACCTGTTTCTTCATATTCTGTGATATTATTCATTATGTATTACTGTATCATTTTCATTTAGCAATCCAAACTGTAGCTTTAATTAAATGTATTATGACATTTAATTAAATATTTTTGTTCATGCAAATAGCCTAGAGTGTAAAAT
Organism: Nanipora kamurai; assembly: GCA_036872915.1. Taxonomy (NCBI): domain Eukaryota; kingdom Metazoa; phylum Cnidaria; class Anthozoa; order Scleralcyonacea; family Helioporidae; genus Nanipora; species Nanipora kamurai. The sequence goes on from JBAHVQ010000514.1 coordinate 494,491, forward strand.
TAATGGCATAGTTTATCTCCATTTAACACTCAGCAAAGAACAGTACAATAATTAAAATATGTTTTGAGCAGATTACCTCGTGCAAAGCAGTTACTGAACGTAATCAATGAGAACTTTGGGACGCTGGCATTTTGTAGAAGATGGTTGGACCGCTTAGGACAGGTAATTTCATGTATTCATCCTGATCTACAGTATGTTCCACTGCAGCTGACAAACTCACAATTAGTGGACAGTTTGCATAGATTTTAAAGAGCCTCACTATTCCAATAATGGGGCAATCTTCTTTTGAATTATATCCAGAAATGACATGACCATAAACATATACATGCATAAAAATAAACTGAGTTGTAGTTAAAGACTGATGTAGATTTGTGTCTGTACCAAACTTGTCTGCCAATTTAGATCTTAAAACCATAATTGAATTGTGCGCATGTTGATGTTCACATAAAGGGTAAAAAAGTTAAAATGATCTAAGTTAAAATTAACTGTTGTTTTTGATGAACATGATCAGGATGATGTTGACATAAAACATTCGTTAATTTTACTTTTGACCTTTCTCACTTTGAAACACTTTTGAAATTAAGAATCATTGGAAGTCTGGGTACTCAATATCTTGTATTTTTCAAGTGATATTCATGCTTTTTAAAGAAGCTGCTTCAATACTTTGTAATGCCACACAACCTAAATAAAATTACCAAAATGAAGAATTTGTTGGAAAATAACTGAAACAAAATATTGAAAATTTCTGCTGAAAAAGTACTCCTTATCACAAGTTGTTGCCATGGAAACTGCCTTTTTTCCTAAATTCATAAATTGTATAAAGCACAAAACACTAGATAATCACTGCTGGGAAATTTTATTACAACAACTATCATAAAAATTTATATATTTCTTTCTTTTTCTTATTTTACCAGTCAAAATATCTGATGGGTTTAAGAAATCTTTGTGATTCTGGACTGGTTGATCCATACCCACCTCTCTGTGATGTCAGGGGCTGTTATACAGCTCAGTTTGAACATACTTTAATGCTAAGACCAACTGTGAAGGAAGTTTTAAGCAGAGGAGAGGATTATTAAAATGGAAAATACTGTACTCAGTTGTCACAAATATGTACAATAGTTATTTTTCTCAGTTAAAGTTGTGTAGACTATAAGAGAAGCAATAAAAAAAAATATCCAAATGGTGGCAAGCATTATTCTGGTCAGTACATAATGTATTTAATCATTGTTACAGGTACAGTATCCATACATGAATCAGCCAGAGTAGATTTATACCATCTGTTCTCATTGAACAGCAAATAAATTCATGAACACTATTTAATGCAAGTAAAAGTACATGTACTGTGTATGGAAAAGGAGAATATGAAATGCCAAATTCTGTAAGTGTTGGCAAAGCAGGACTCTTATTAGCTTCTCAGTTGAAATTCTTATACAAATTACAACACACTGTGACATGAAGTATTCCATGTAAAAATGGGTTTTGTGTTATGGTGGAAATAATTTTTGCAAGATTTGTAATTGGTAAGTATAATTAGCCCTTTAACACCCAAATTCTCTTTCTTTTGTTCTTGGTGTCCAATATATCTGACCCTGGGTGTTAACAGGTTATGACTATTTTAACTCTTTCCTGGTGGCTTAAAACTTTATCATTTTACTGTAGCTAATGGCAGATCCTTTTACTCATCATAAGAACAGGTGCTGCTGAGAAGAAGCTATAACTATCTTAATTTAAAACTACCTCAGTTAATTTTAAGATGTGTTCGATTGGCCCTATTCTGAAATAAGAATATATTCCGGAATATTCCAGAATAGCAATTTTGAATACTCTGGAATTATAATAGTTGTTCAATGGAACAGATATTCTACTTTATCCCAAATATTCTTATTCAAGAATCCCTCAATCAAGCACACCCTAAGAGGGAAAATCAAGTCATTACCTGAATTTTTTTTTCATTTATTCACATGTTCCATAAAAATTAACAGGGTTTTGCAGCGTTTTCATATTTTCACCTGTTTGAGTCTTTTCTTTTGTTGTAAATTATTTTTAACATAACCACTTGTTCTTCATGGCTATGTCACTCATGACTTTCTGTAAACATATGCTTGTGCAACTTGGTTGTTGACTGTGGCAGCCAGAAGTACTGGACAAATAGCACAAAGCCCCCATGCCCAACTGTACAGCTTAACAACCTTAACAAACCAATTTGAGTAAAACCCAAGAAGTACAACAGCACAACTTAAAACAAAGATAATAGTCCCAGACAAAGCATGGAGCTTCTTAAGCTGCACCAGTTTCAACTTGTTTAGCATTGGTAACTTTGGATAGAGCAATGACAAACCCATCATGGCTTGCAAACATGTGAAAAACACAGTAAGTCCACCCAAGAAACCATGCCAGGAAGTGAAATGTGGTTTGTTTAAAATGTTTTTGTTGATGGTGATTGCTAGAAAACCTCCAACAGAGCACAGTGTGGCAAGAGTTTGAAGGATCCAGTGGTATTTAACTTTTGTTGCTCTTGGAACTGATGGGATGAGAGAACTACTTTTGGAGAATATTAAAATGGCTTCCAGCATAAAGAAACCAAACTAAAAGAGAGAAAAAAAGTAAAATAATTATAACTTGAACTCTTTATCCATATTCATTGGTCATTTGCCGTAATCTATTAGAGGACAGATGCATACATGTTGTTGCAAAAATAGTGAACCAGTCACATGAGCTCTGTGTGATATCCTCTATCAACTGGTTCTTTCAGTAAATACAAAATGAAAATGATTCTGCAAACAACTGGAGTATTCTTCTCTATCAGGAAGCATTTCATATCAGAAGAAGCACACCATGCCTTGATGGACTCAAACCAACAAGAGAACTACTTCTGTTTTTGTAATTCGTTTCGATTATTTTATTGAATATTAACACAAAGTTCATTGTTATTATTTTGTAATTGTCAACTGTAACATAACTGTTGTATTTAGTTTGAAGATGATGTAGTTGAAGTCAAAAATTCATTGTTAAAAATTGTGCTGTAATAATCTAATTGTGATTATGCATGCTATATTTGGAATATTGCACTTGGAATTGTGTGATATCACCAGCCACTGACGTGCTTCATTTGAATAAATCATGGATTGTGCCAGATGGCTGTTTTTGCTTTTTTTTCAATGCCTCAAAAGTTCCTTGTAAGCTTTTAATTATTTTAACTTTAAATACCATTATTTCAGTTCTACTGTTTTAGTTGTTTATTGTATAAACAAATATGTTTATTTTGCCATTGTCTATGCAGATGCACAGAAAACTATAATCAAAATGTGGTGAGAACATCAGTTAACCACTCAACTATCATGTTGTCAGCCCCTTCTGTGTTCTTGCCACATTGTGACATCTATGCATCTGTAACTGTACAGACAACAGAAAAATTAAATCTGTTAGTTACATTTCAACTCAAACTGAAGAAGAACCAAAATCTGTAATGCAGAAAAATCAATATACCCTACATAGTTGCATTTGGTACCTAATTTACAAATTTTTTATTGTCATCGTTTGAGATGGTCTCAGCCAATGTTACCCAAATAATGCTGACTTAATGTAACAGCAATACAGTAATTTGCTACAGTCAGCACGAGATTTCACGTTAGTACTTACACCAAGTATCATCAGTGTCGGATGCCAAGAAAATAGACCTGCAGAAAGAAAGTTCGAAGTTTTTTTAGCATTAAAATAAAACGTGGTGTTCCACAAATTATACATAGTAGAAAGTTCGACGTTTACCAGTGGCTTTTTAATACAAAAAGTAAAGAGGCGTTACTTGGTGAGTAAATTCCGCCATGGAGTTCATCTTTAGAGGTAGCAGGCTACATGGGGTACGTTTTAAACGACTGTATTAAACAAGAAACCATTGCTATCGTTTACGATAACGTATTTGACACGTGGCAGCGGTTTCATTCTGCGCTATTCTTGTATCAAGCATTCCATAACGTGTTCTGTTAATTTTACAAAGAAAGATTCTTACTTGAACCAGGCTGGGCTTGCCAGACGACAAACAAAGCCAAAGGAATAATGACAAAGTGTACCATAATCTCGGCAGTTTTTTCCCGCCAAAGGTTTCCGAAGCTTTGTTCAGGTTGATGATGATCTTCCATATCCCAGCATGCAAATCGCGTAAACAGACCTAAACCGACATTTTTTTCGTAGGTGAAATATTCGCGATAAATGGCATGACAAATAAACGTGATTAGTACGAGTCCCGGATAAATCGTCAATCCGTCCGGTACTAAAATCATAAATATGACGTAGTGCGCAATAGTTTCAAAAACGTGGTCCATATTTCTTGCCAGGTATAAACATCGCTCACATGGAAGCCTTTTTGGATGTTTCCCCCAGGCCTCCACATCGGCTTGGATATTGTTACTTAGCCTTTTCAAACTGATTTATCCTGGGGGAAATCTGGGGTTTTTCTTGGGTGATTGAAACAGGTAAAATACTTTGGGGAATACTTTGGTTCACCAACCCTCCTGGGTGGGTGTATCTTCGTAGGTAACTTTCACCCTTGAAGTGTTGATGTATCAGTGTTTGGTGTGAAGGGGAGTAGTTCTGGCGTTGCGGCTTGTGTTAGGGACTGGTTCTAATTAATATGACCACGTGAGAGATTAAGGGAAATTTCCAAAAAGGGGTCCATGTCGGCCATTTTTGGCTTCACTTTTTGAGTGGCGGTCAGCCTTTCAATTTATACAGAATTCAGCGAGGTTAACAAGGACAAAGACCAGAGATTAACGAGAATTACATCCACAAGGTTTATTTACTAACTCAGTTCTCTTAATTTATTTTTTCACTTCGTTTTAGAATGCCATGCATCTAAGTTGTCTGATAAGAATACAACTTTTCCTAAATGTTTCTAACTGTACTGGCCAATATGATTCTTTTGCCTGTTTGGAACTTTCTTAGATCTTGTCTTTCACTTTGTTCTTATTCCAGCACCATATTCCAGGCATACATAATAGGGAACTGTCTTTTTTGGTCAAGATTTTGTATTTCAATTTGGACTGATTACTAATTGGTTGATTGTTTATCATATTATCCGGGTCACTTCCTCTCACATCCAGGAGTGTCTTGGCTAAAAGAGTCTGCAGGATTCCGACCACTAGCAATACCATAAGCAAATGCTTCATTCTACAGACAAAACAGTCAAATGAAATTTATTAAATAAATATTTCAAATTTTATAACTGAGCTCTCTATAAGTGTTATATGTACAAAGTTAGAAAGTTAGGAAATGTAAAATCAGGATTAAACAAAACCTAAAGATGATCATGTTGAATGGAAATGTTTCTTAATTCTTAGCTAAGATCTTTTAGAATTAACTTTCTTGCCTTGTATGTCATACAGTGGAGGAAGAATTTAATCTAATTTCTAAACACAAAAGTGAGCTTAATTAAAAAAGGGCAATATTTGAGTTTTAACCAATTGCCTTGGAGTTGCCTTTTTTGCAACTGGCATCTGTTGAGTGTTAAAATATATCATTCTGCCACTCGAAAATTTTCTTCACCATAAATATATCTATCTACCTACCTATCTACCTATCTACCTACCTACCTACCTACCTACCTACCTACCTACCTACCTACCTACCTACCTACCTACCTACCTACC
>JBAHVQ010000514.1:510763-522130 GCA_036872915.1 Nanipora kamurai
TCCTTATCAGGGGCTAATGTGTGCAAATAGAAAATTTGCTGTTGTAAATTTTGCAGTTCACTCCTTGAAAAATATGTTGATAGCAGAGGCTGAAAAATCTAGCATTGAAGCAAACAAATAATACAGTTAAAATTATCTTTCACTATTAGCTATTCAGGTTAAGCTCAGCTAGACAAGTTAATTGTTTAATGGTAAATCACCAAAGTTTAAAGTTACTATAGCTAATTACCAAAGTTTAAAATTACTAAAGTTTCTAAAGTTATCCAAATCATGCAGCATGAAATATACTAAATCTGATTTTTTTATGATTCATTTTTCAGGGACAATTATATGAGCAAGTACTAACAACTCTGTTTTTGACATGTATACTAACATAGGCCAGATGTATGGTGCCAACCCTGCTGACTTGTCTAAAAAATATCTTAAATCTTCAAATTTGTATAGCAAATAAGCAGATTATCTTTAGAGTACTTCTTTATAAGCCAGAGTTAAGATGTAAGCTGAGCTGAGTTACATATTGTCTCCATGTAACTATTTATAGAGCGCTAAGATCTTTGCAATATACAGCACCAGCCACCAACCTCTTCCTCTTCTTTCATATGTGGAAGGAAATCATCGATAAACTCCCTCACTGCTTTCTGTAACTCCAGTTTAAACACTGGCCGATGAAAGGTGTCTCCAGGCTCGTGTAGAATAGCTTTGTTAACCAGGAGAAGAATATCCATGACATGAGTGTCACTATGAATGTTTGATAACAACTCCAACAGTTCAGACTTGGTTACCCTTGTCTTCAATTTTGCCATAATATATCGATTTTCAATCTCTTCGTGATGCTTAAATTCACGGAAAGTCTTATTTAAAGAGTTCAAGAGTCCCTCCACTGCAAAGTCATCCGAATAATCCGTGTTGAATACCTATTTCAAAATTGATAACCAGACCAGTGACTCTCTCACTTATTCAATTTAATACACCTTATTTATAGTGCACAAGTTCAAAAAGGTTAAAGAAATTTTAAAGAAATTTGATTCATTTCAGCTTGTGAATTACTGTTACGAAACCACAGGCTACACGAGGAAATGATATGTACTCGGATGTACATCGCTTTGGGTGACGCGAATAAACGTTTTGGCGTTGAACGCCTTCTCCAAAAACTATTGTACAAAAAATTGAATAGGTCTTATACTTGATCTCTTAAGAATTTCTCCAATATTCGAAGCCTTGTAAAACGCAACATTAACGTGACAAAATTACTACGTAACGGTCTCAAATTAACGAGAATGCGCAAGCGACTGGTTTACGTAATACTCCTATATCCTTTGTGGTTTTAAATGGAGATTTGAGATCCATAAAACGAATCGAGAAGCTTTAACAACCTTGCTAAACGTCTCCTGCACCAACTTTTTCATTCTTGAATGAGGTAGACCAAACAAATCGACTTCTCCGTTCATTTTATCTTTCTTGCCTTCGTACACACTGGAAGCCATTTTATCTTCCCTTCGTCGATTTCGTGGAATCAAAATACGCAAACTGAAACCGGAAACTACTTTCACTGGTCCTGGGAACGAAAATGATTGGTCAGCGCGCGATAGTGTAACACCCTGCACCAGACAACCAAGTATGGTGTCCACCCACATGTGCAAGTCAAATGGTTACTTATCGCAGTCGTACACTCACTGGCCACTGTACCGTCAACTTTATTCCAACAAATATTCTACACTGATTGAAACAAAGTTGTATGCCTATTTTTGCCCAGTTTTAGGAGGACAATAGTTTAAATTCTAATGTTGAGTTCTTATTCTGGGAGGGGCCATAATCAAGTTTGAGCCACTAATTTTCAGCTTTGGGGGAATGGTTCCTTTAACCTCACCCTGGATCCGCCCGTAAGTAGAAGATGTAAATTTGAGGTCGAAAATAAAAATATGGAGATAAATTTTATGGAAAATTCGCAGAATATTTTAATCGGTAGATCCGGAAAAAGTGACTCGTCAAAATGGCCCTTAATTCCCGTTCAATCCAACTTAGTTCGTTGACCAGTTTTTGTTTTCATTTTTTATTTGTTTTTTTTTCCTCCTCATCGTAGCTTTTCACGTGAAAAAAGACAATCAATAGGACATCTTGAAAAGGTTTGTTCATTCACTTTATTGCAAAAAGTAAAAAGCTTGATTTTTTAAAAAGTTCTCAGTTGCATTGGAAACTGCATTCTTTCCAGGAAATTCTAGCCATTCGCAGTTTAATTATTCAGTTTTCGTTTACTTTGTCTTTTTCCATTAGGCGTGTTGACTACCAGAACCAGAATGCTTTTTTGCGATTTTAAGGCCTGCATACTTAGTAAAGTCAGGCAAAGGTGCAAAGGCACCCAGGGAAAACACGACAATTTTAAGGTCAGAAGTAAAAAAGAACAACGCACTAGAGCTGTTGAACTGGACAAAAAAATTCCGGGAATTTTGAAAATCGAAGGTCAGCGGATCCGTGATCCAACAAATTAAAAAAGTCTGGCGTAGGGTAATTTGAAAAAATTAAACATTTGCTTGGCAATAAGGTGCCAAAAATTTCGGCTGCTGTGTCAAAGACTTATGATAATTATATACTATGTAAAGTTTGTGGAGCACCACGATTTATTTTACTGCTAAAAATAAAACTTGGTGTTCCACAAACTTTACATAGTATATCAATTATCACCATGCAAAACTTTAAAGGATTGATCACTTACGATAATTCTCAAAATTACAGATAACAGGCTTTTGCCTGCAGTTTGGACCCTCGCTATTTGGGCAAAAAATGTCTCACAATTCTATGCATAGGTTCTATATTATTAATTTGAAAAACAACGTAATTATACAGATTCACAATACAAACGTACGTGCTCAGTCCCCAATCTTCTTTTGTTTTTTCCGTGGATTCTTTCCATCTGATGTCCCGGATGTTTGTCTGTCAGTGGAGTCAACGCATGCCATAAATTGACGTCATAAAACAACAAGAAACCGGAGCTAGTACGGCTTGAGTGATTGTCGTGAAAAGGTGTCCTGAAAAGGTCGATTTTCCCCTCTAAATCATGACTATTTTACCCAAAAAGAAACACCCAGATGGAAAGAAAAACGAGACGAACTCAAATAACGAATTGAGGCATTCTAGAAACCGAAATAATTGTGCTAGGACTAACTTGGAGCGAACAAACAGATCACCTGAAGAGATAAATGACGGGAGTGTATATCGAGCAGGGAATTTAGAATTACGAGGTAGTGCTGAAAGCACGAGCAATGGGAAAAGACGTTATCGAAGCTCACCAAATGATTATAGACGACGAGAAGAAGCTGGATATAACAGCGAAGACGAATATGAAGCTAATAATGGCAACGAACAGCCAACTGAAGAGGTTAGCCGGAGTGGCGTGACTTCGTTGTCGACGAAGTTTCTGTATTGTACGTTCGTTTTCGAATTCAATGCAGTCGTGGCCAAGCTATAACTTTCTCGTTTTCTTGAAAGGTTGAGAAACAGTTCGAAAAGATTTTAAAAGAAAAGAAAGGGTTTGTTATAAAGAAAACAGTTGAGGATGGAGCATGTCTTTTCAGAGCTGTAGGTACGTCTTCAAGGGAATTTCCTGATAAAGCTGTCTTAGGTAATCGATATTTTGGCATCAGATCGCGGACGGTATGCCAAAGTATTTATTGCAAATTGGAGGAATTTTTTGTTGAAGAAGTTAGGAGAGATGGTTACATAGCTAGAGGATCTCATACAATTGTTTATGCCCTGTTTCGAGGTCTCCAGTAGGCTTGCAGTTGAAGAGAAGTCGAAGACCAGAGGTTGAGGTTCAAAAATACTTCAAGGACAGATGTGCAAGTGTCAAATGACATATTGCTTAAGGCTTCGTAAATTTTAATTTAACACATGAAGTTCTATTTCATTGCCATAGTTCTTTAATCCATTGCTACCCAAGTTGTGCTTGACTCTGAGAGTTTTATTCTGCTAATGCCAGACGATTTACGTCAACAGAGGAAGACGTAGGCAGTAATGCATTAATTTCCATTATCCATCGACCCATTGCTACCTACGATGGGCTTGCAAAAGTTTCTAGCTCTCTCCAGGCTATTTTACGCAGCTGAATACTCGGTTAAAGTCTTCCTTGATGATAAGTTTTTTTTTATCTGTTCCCCAGGTGAAATCCCTGCTCAATACTATTTGAAGTTAAGTCGTGGTCAGGGTTGAAATGGCTGTATGCAAATTATCACCATGCTTTGCAAATGGTCATGGTTGGCAACCGACTGTTTGGTTGACCAGCTGTAACGAGGATTACATGGACAACTACAAGATTGTGTTGAACTGTTTTTAAGCAAACAAAACAAATATATACCAAACAAAAACAAACCATCTTTGGTCTTTTCTTAACCAAGTCATTCCAGATTGGTAGGAACAGATCTAGATTTATTAACTGACTTTTCAAACTAGAATATAACTGTAACTGTAGAAACAGAATATCTCACTGTAGAATACTACAGCAGCAGTGTTGAACAACATGTACAAAGCTAAAAGGGTTGGAACAGCCAAAATTTTACAATAGAAAAACTAAAGTTTTAAGGGACATTTTGATCACTTAGTTTAAATATTGCATTATATTTTATTCTGATGGAGGGCCTTTGCATGAAATATCATTTTTGCTATGGTAAAATTTCTGTAGGTCCATTATGCTTTTGGCTACATAGAAAAATATCTAGCCGATGGCCGTGGAATCTCTCATAATTATTTTAACACTTTAACAGCCAGGGTCATCCCTTTGGTGAGTAATGGTAAAGTGTGCCCTCGCCCTTAATAGATTGATTGCTGGTTGTGGTTAATATTCTGGCTGCATTCTGCAGGTGGTAATGTGAAGTTATAAAATGACTTGCACTAAAAACAGTGCAAAAGTTGTTTGGAACCTGCACTCAAAGATATGACACTTTCAGAAGTTTTGACTTGATGGTGTGACAAAAATGTAAGAAAATTAAAAGTGGTAAACTGAGAGTTCTTTTGCTCTTGTAAATATGAGGAACTTTTGGTCAGTGTTAACATATTTCACGTCTGTGTTACAGTATGAAAAATTAAATTAAGGTCTAAAATGATTTTAACAGTTCATATTTCTAATTCAGCTGACCAAGTTTATGGTGATCAGGAAATGCACACAATTGTTAGAAGACACTGCATGGATTACATGGTAAGAGTAGATATAAAAAACAAAATGTAGCACAAACACAGCTTCCTGAACTGTATACTTATATTGGTGCTGTTTTATTGTCCAGAGTATAATTTTTATAAAATGTGAATGTTTGTAGCATTTTGATACTTTTTTTGAAGGTAAAAAATGCAGACCACTTTTCACAGTATGTTACTGAAGATTTTAATGAATATATTAAAAGAAAACGTGCCAACAATTGCCATGGCAACAACATTGAGATGCAAGCTCTGAGTGAAATGTATAACAGGACCATAGAAGTATACAAATACAGCTTAGGTAAGTTGATTGTAAGTGGCCTTGAGATAATTTTGTTGTGCCGAGTTCATTAGTCCTTGATTAGCACTAAGTAAGAAAATGACCAATGTTAATTTTTGTCATTTCTTAAAATTGACAATGAAAGGGAAAATTCCATTGTCAGAGTAAGAAAACTAATTGAAGAGGCTTCACGATGACCATATCTTTGCATAATTTTTTCCAGCTGTGTTTTAAATTGTGTGAATACAATTAATTTTTAGATTAATCATGAGCAGATGGTCCATATAGAAAAATATTTTCTCTCAGTGTTATACCAACCTGCCAACCAGTAAATAACATATAGTTATGGTCAAAATTGCACATGCTTCTAAAGCTTGGGGAGCATGCACAATTCCAACCTACATACACCAAGCTACCACATCCTACACAACATTATACATAACAATATACATAACATATGTTTGTGTTTATTTTTAGATCCCATCAACACATTTCATGCATCATATCAATCTGACTATGAACCCATACGGCTGAGTTACCATGCAAACATCCACTATAATTCTGTTATTGATCCTTATAATCCTTCAGTTGGTGTGGGTCTGGGATTGGCTGGTTACAATCCAAAGGTCAGTTGAATATGTAAGGCTGCAATGTGTTGGCTAGGAAGTTGTGTTTTATGCAAGAATTTTCTAAAAAGTCAGTATATAACCACTGGCCTATGCCGATTTGTGGTGTATTTAAGCTAAATATATTTTGAGAAAGATGGTTGTTGGTGACTGACGTTTTGATGGCCTCAGCAGCAGTTGTCTTTAGAGTCAGGTGAACCAAAGATGATTGCTGCTAAATGTGGTTGAAAGGTAGGTTTCCAGCAAGAGATTTTCTCATGACCGCAACAACCTAGGCAATCAACCAACTTTTACTGATTCTCCAGGGTTCAAACCATTTACATTAAAGAAGATATAACTGCTGGTATAACATCTCTATTTCTTAAAAATTTTTTTAGTTGAGCGATAAGAAGAACTTACATGAAGCTGTGAAGAAATCTGAGGAGCCATTGATAGAGCAGGTACAGTATTCTCCAAATAATTCTTATGGTACAATGTACAGTGAAAGGTAAAGAAAAAAACAAATTTATAATATGAATATAATATATATATAATAAGTTAGCCACAGTAAAATAATGGAAGACCCATTATTCCGGGAAAGGTAGTAAAGGCAAGCTGGATTTCAATCTTAGTCAATCAAAACATGGTCGTCTGGAACCTCAGCTGACCTAAAAGCGCTTAACAATAAAAGATAATGGCACTGCGACGTATATGGCAAGGACATTTACCGTACACAAAAGTTTTGTTTGATGGTAATTACCTTATTGGTACTAATTTTCGCGTTGCTTTAATTTTGCGATTTTCGCAATTTAACAAAAATCGCGAACTTAAAGCGACACGAAAAAAAAATCCCGCGAACTTTAATGTCGCGAAATTTAATACCCTCCTATATTTCTTGTTTTCTCAATTTAATGAAGAATCACATGTCTACGTATTGTGTATAATGTGTAAAAGCTCTATGGCATGCCTACAGGGGATAAACAGCAGTTTAACAGTCAAATTTCACTATCTGTGTTGCTTTGAACCTCTTCATCTGTATCGCTATCGTCATCTTCAAGTCCTTTCAGCACCTCTTTTGTACAGTCATCGAAATGGCCATCTATCCTGGGTTCTTTGGAATTTGAAATGACAATCTGTTTATACTTTTCAAGTATTGCCGTGTTCTTTTCGGTAAGATCCAGCTCAGCTGTAACTTGTACAGGAATTTCTAATCCTCCCTTCACTAGGGGAGATCTTCTGTGGTTCTTGTCGATGACTTTAGCACAAACGACCCCTCTTCTGAGTAGGAAAAAGCGTGTTGCTCTGGAAATTTCTCTGGGCAAGTGACCAACCGTTGAGTCGGCAAGACGGCGTCGAAGGCGCTTTGGTCGCGACAATAGCATAGCGATCGTAACAGTTATTTCTCTCGTAGCAGCATTTCAATTGCTCTCCAACAATCGGACTCCAAATTTCTTGACTATGCCTATGGTACATGATGCGGTTTCTGTAGTTTGGTTTTGTTATGAGTTGATGATTTTCAGCCATAAGAAGTGTAAAATACTAATAAAATTCTCGAAATAAAATGTTTTTTTCATTTTCGCGAAAACTAATTCCCTAAGAAAATAATTTTGCACCCAAATCGCGAAAAAAGAGCCGCGAAACATGCCGACCTTTTTTTCGCGAAATTAAGTGCCCGCGAAAATTAGTACTAATAAGGTAGTATTCACACGGCAAGGTGAAAAAATTGAATCCAAGCGTATCTATTGGCTGATTGCTTAACTATTCCAAATATTTGTTTTATGTGCAATGATAGACCATGTCTTTCTGTTGACAATGTTTTGACGAAATGTTTTTACTCCACTTAAGGATATGCTGCAAGATAAGTTACGAGCCACAGACTGGGAAGCAACTTACGAAGCAATGGAGGAAGCAGTTGCTCGTGAATCGTACTTAGAGTGGCTAAAAGAAAATGAACAGCGTTCGAGAAAACTGGTATTTCTTACATTGTATTTACCGTTATTAAGGTTTTTCTTTTTCAAATGCTTTAAATAGTTACTAAAACTTCATTGTTTCATCTTCATTTAACAGCAATCCTCGAAAGGATGTTCGGGAGCAACAAGCAGTACTTCAACAGCAACCTGCGGGGAGTCATCCTGTCATCGTAATATCTCATCACCTTCTCGATCAGAACCTGACAGCCCCCCTCCCAATAAATCTCCTCGTCATTCCCCTCCTGATTCGCCCAAGCCATCTCGAGTCACAACATCAAACGTCGTATTGTCAGATGTTGTTGTCAGTACGTCGTCTAACAGTTCAACGAATTATGTAACCGTGAATTCTAGTCAAGGACAATGTAAAACACAATCTTCTCTGGTAAATTCACTACCTAAGACAAATTACTCGGAAGGAACAGGTTCTCGGTATTCAGACTACAGTTCTAATCGTGGAGATTATCATGGATCTTCCGCATTTGGTAAGTACTGTACCATCATAAGGTGTCCAAAACCAAAAGGGTCAAGGTGTCTGCTAAAATTTTGACCTAGAAGGGCCTTCGCTCGAAATGTCAGTTGTTGTATTTCAAAGTTTCGGCTATTCTCTTACCCTTCTGGCTTCACACGCATCGACCAACACTGGCTTCGCAAATTTTTGCTTCTATATCACAATAAGATGCGCAGGCTGTTATCTCTGTTGGCAGTTGTATACTTTGTACATAGCCAGGAGGGATCACAGTTTTAATCCGTGAAGGTTTTTACTTAAGTTAACCATAAAACTTCTCTATTTCCTTTCACCAGGGTGGAATGACGAAGAAGGCTTGCTGGCAGCTGTCTTAGCAGAATCTCAGAAAGAGTACTTGGACAGTTTAAAGCGAAATGCGAAAGACAACCGGGAAACTAATAAGAGCTCTTCCCCGAAGTATTCATAGCAAACAAGCAAGCCGGTATTACGTGGTAGTATATATATATATACTTGCTGTTGATAAATTGATTGTTAAATTTAGATAATGTAGATAGCATAGCCATGAAAGTGTATAAACAGAATGCAACATATATAACGCACTGTACAAGTAGCGTGTGGTTTCTTAGAACTAATTTGCACTCGGTTGTTGGTGAAAAATTTTCTATGCTTTACGGGGGATGGTGTCAGTGACGTGAGAGAAGGGGCGAAGGGCTCTGCCTCGGATATAGGATCAAAATTTCATCGTGAAAAATTGTGTTAGTTTGGGATTGAACTGGCAGCTGTTAAGCATCGAGTACCTTGGATGCACTTCGTAGTTGTACTTATTTTAGGGCTATTTTAAAATGTGGATGTAAAGGGTACGACGTCAAGGTTTTTGGAATAAATAATCGTTAGGGTGATCATTTGCTGCAAGTTCTCAAAAAAGCATCCCATTTTAATGTATGCTTTTTTATGGTAAAATTCATATGCTACTAATTTTGGAAGTCCAAAATCCGGTTTGACGGGTCTAATTTCTCTGTTTTACAAAAATCTTATGTTCATGCCTTTGACGTGGCCTCCTGGTCGAATCCAAACGTATGTTAGATGGTGTGAAGGCAGGCTTTGGTACCAGCCTCCAGAGGGCACTTTGTGTAACTCGGGCAAACTTGCCGTTTGCTCATTGGGTTGTTTGGAACTATCCATGATCCATAGCAAACTGAGCAACGTGAATAAGGTCTATTACTATTTCCAGTCCCGTTCGAGACGTTTAGAGCCTGAAGACGTGCATCTCCTAGCCAGGTTGGTAATTTGCCGATATTGGATGAGCAAATAGTCCTGGGAACGAGGTTGCAAGTCAAAGTCTTTCGCCACGGTCAATTCTAAGAAACTTTCCAATGTCTAACATGTTTATTTTATTTACGCCAATAAAATAGAATTCTGCGAATAAAGTTAAAACAGTTGTAGGTATAATATAGCAGGGGGGTAGCAACCGGTCAGGCAGTCAGAGCATGGCCTGACCAATATTTTCGGCGAAAGTGAGCGTGACTGAGCAATAAGTAGGCGCGTCTGCAATAATAATAATATTATCCCACGTGTACTGACTGTTGAATGAGCTGCAGCTGCTGCAACGGGTGAATCGCGATTGATCACTGGGAACTCTGTCACCAGCAGGCATCAAGGCCACGAGCTTAGCAAGTTTTTCTGTAAACTCTGATGATATTCCATATGATTGTCCATATGGCCTGACAAATGAAATATGGCTTGCTACTCCCCGGTATAGGGAAAGTGAATCATTGGTGGAATACTCAAGTGTATCACATAAGTCGTGTGACTACTTTGTGAAGCACAAATTTATTTTCCTTTGATTCTTCAAGCTTGAGAGTAATTCCCTTTTGATTCCATCTCGGTTGATTTTATAAGAGTCGAAGGTGCTGGTCTTTTACCATAACTGACCCAGTACATTAACTTTCCTTGTGGGGTGGCGTTTTTTTCCCAAACTTGAAACATATGGGCCTTCGGAGGAAATTTACCAAAGAATTCACGGGAAAACGTCTATAAAAACTTGTATCGGCTGGGATCGAAATACACTATATATTAGGAAGCTCACTGTTAAATTTGACAAACGTATGGCAAGTTTATTTAGATAAAGACAGATTCTATAATTCACGAAATTATTTAACGCACTTTAAATCTTTAAACCATGAATTCTTTGAAAGTTGGCGTAGTGATATGATAAACTATGTTCAGTCGTCCTGTTGACTCGGGGACTTTGTCAGATAAAACTTGGTGTTCCACAAACTTAACATAGTTTAATCTTTAACCCACTTAAATAAACTTGGCCTCTAGCAGAGCTCGAGGGTTACATCTTTCGTACACTTAAAGTACTCAAATGGATAATTCATTTGAGAGCAATTTGGATTTTGACTCCCGAAAATATATCTGACAAACGTTTTACTGTTGAAAATGCAACTGCGCTAAAAATTGTTAAAACATCTATGAATATCTAGCATGTACTCTAAAGCTCAATGGACTGAAGTTTGACAAACGCTCCTATCTATTTTGAATTTTGAGTTTGCAGTTTTTTAAAGTCTTAGGAAATTTTTGCTAATTAAACTGTGGAACACCATGGAATCAGTAAAAAACTCTGAATCCCGTCTGGAGCTCAAACGTAAATTGGAAACAAGTTTTATTTTTTATATTTTTAGACTGAGTTCATGAAAATCTCAAAATTTAGCTTCATTTCAATGTCACTTGGTAAAACTCTGGAAATATAAGATTCTTCCCTAATTATTAACACTCTAAACATCTCAGGATCCTGACCAATTGAGTAATATGTACATCTACTATCAGGCACTATTAATTCTAATTTCACTGCCAATTGACCCC
>JBAHVQ010000514.1:545895-560059 GCA_036872915.1 Nanipora kamurai
TCATCAGTGTAGTGCTGATGATCAGGATGAAAGTAACTGTTATTTACAGTCACCTTTGATGCCTCACAAATGTGGATCACAAATATAACACTTTCGCACCTGAAGTACGTTGTTGAATGTTACCATTGACTCTAAACCATTTCTTGCCGAGGTTTAATACGAGCTAAGTAAGGTAATTTTGTGATAGGGAATCGATAACTAAAAAGGTTCAATAGGCGTGCGTAGATAGTAATGTTGGTTTATTGTTTCACGACAGCAACTACCCGCATCAACTGGAAATGTATAACCGTTTTCGGGTAAATTTCTTTAAAGCTTCTTAGACAAAGAAAACAGATAAAAGTGTGAAAACATATATAATTTTCAAATTTTTTTCTCGAAATGGAATTTCTTAAGAATCTGCTAACTTTATGACCAAAGGTGGTGAAAAACGTTGTCTCGGATTAAATATGAAACTTAAGCTAAAGGTTTTGCAACAAGTACCTGTGTTTGCCGACGTTTTATGCACGTAACCAATTTTCATGTAATTTTAGTGACAATTTTTATTTGCTCTTGTATAACTGATGAAACTCGTGTCTTTCGTCAAACAGCTTAAGATATCGGCGATCGAGGTACCAGGCGGCAATCTTAATCGAGTAATAAAAATTAGCTCCCAGCAAATAAGTTTAAGAAAAACCATGACATCGAGGTTTTTTAATTAATAAAATATAATACTTTAATGCCAATGTTTCGTTACAACCAGTAACATCATCTTGCTCTTGTTATTTGTTCTTGTACTGTATAACTGATGGAGCTCGCGTCCTTCATCAAACAGCTTAAGACAAATACAAATCTTGGATGGCTTAATGAAGTGATGCAAATGAACACCCCGAACGTTAGCACAACATTCAAGTTGTTTTGAAAACTTTTCAGTTTGCACCCCGGAAAGTTGCCCGGGGGGAAATTGCAAAAAAACCCTAATCAGTTAGAAAATTTACATAGCAAATTGACAAATTGGTTGTGTGTATATGATCACTTATGCTTTCGAGTAATAAAAATTAGCGCCCAGTAAATAACTTTCAGAAAAACCATGCTGGGTGCAATTTTTTGTTACTCGATTGAGATTCCTGCTTGGTATCTCGATTGCCAAAATTTTGCCTAAAAGAAAAGGTACATTTATCCTTTGCTGAAAGTGTGGACAGGTTGGAATATTAAACTCGTTTCTTGAAATTATAATGAAAATGCACGTAAGGTCGATGCTTGTGGTTTGTCAGAACGGCGAAACACCGTGATCTGAGTTTTGAAGTGTTGTATTATCTTCACACAAACTGGTTCCAGGTTTTCTTTTTCGCTTCGCTGGTCTTGGACTGAAAAACTTAACGCAGCTGCTTAACAAAAACTTTATCACTAAGTAACTGTGGACTCATGACTCCGAATGCTGCCAAATATCCGATATCTAACTTGCATTCATTATTCACATTTATCCAGTCGAGTTTGTCAACTGAAGAAGTGAGAAGTACGTTAAATGTCTCCTGAGCTCACGTCAAACATACATTTGATGCACTGATAAAGTCCCGAGTCAACCGGACGAAAGCTTAGGTGCCAATACATTTACATCGTGTATACTACAAATGGTAATTGGATTACTTATGTCGCCATAAAAGAATTAAATTTATACTTGCTGTCGTCGGCTTTGTGATTGACAGCTAAAATGAGAAACGTTTGACAACTATTTCGATTACGAGTTCCCAACCGCGGTTTAAGCTCGTAGAGAAGTCGTACTCGTAGTCAAAGCTAGAGCTCTCTATTATTATAATGTTCTACTCACCCCAGCAAATTGCATCCTTTACAAACCATTATATTGACATCTTCTCGCAATGTTTTGTTGTTATTTGTTATGTAGGTTGTCACACGGTTTCCTCCAGAGCCGAATGGAATTCTTCATATTGGCCACGCCAAAGCAATTAACTTTAATTTCGGGTATGCGAAGGTATAGTATACTTCGAGTCGGAGACAGGTCCTAGTGTTCGTGCGACGTAAATAGCTTGATGGTATGGACGAGGGCTAGGTTTCAGAATGGCAGCTAGAAAATAACACTGAGAGTAGAGTGAAGGTAAAATACCAGGGTTAAGTCTATGTTTATCTTATGCCCAAACTCTTCCTATTCGTCAGATCAGGTCGGTTCTTAGGACGGCGGCCATCTTGAGAACTACCCTTCAACCACACCACAGAGATCATACAAAAACTGCGGCAAGCATGAACTTTGGTATACCATGGGTAACCAGTTGGATGCTGCCATGTTGGTCTAATTGAGGGGACAGAGATTCGTCTTAATTTCCACTGGTACTTTTAAGTTTTGGAATGTTGTTTTCAATGACCCTTAAGTGTCAAGTAGTATTAGATCATACTCGAGGAATGTTTGATCTGATTACTAAATATGGAGAAGTGAGTTAACGAACAAGACCATACCCGAGTTTCTTCACAAACTTGCAAGTGTCTGCACATCAGACTAAACACGACTTTCGAGTGTATGGTATGACTTCTCAAAAGAATCCGTAATTAACAGTGAAAATCTGGTGTAGAGTACGTTTACACACTGCGGTTTAGGGGCACGATTTTCAATAAAAAGCGGATAAATTTGAGTCTGTGGAGCATTTTGATGAATGTTTCTCAACTTAACATGCATCTAAACCAGAAATCGGCCCGGTAGATCACAGTACGTAAACCCAGCCTTAAAGTTGTTAAAATGCTATGCTAAATGAGATCAATTTCGCAAACAACGCCTTGGTGCTGATTTCCTTTGTGTTTCCCTCATGAATTATTAACGAGTTTGAGAATGTAAATATCATAAATGATCGCAAAATGACAGCAGGTTTAAGGTCAAGCGAGAACATCAATTATGTAGGGTTTTCAGAGCATGCTTAAGATTAAATTTGTTTTCTCAAACTCATTTTTGTTAAGATTCTTAAGCACTAAATTTATCACCAGTGACAACATGGGCATTAGGCGCGTTTGGAGTCTAACGACTACCACCTGGATGTTTGTTGTCCCACTAACTATCATGGTATAGGTAATGACGGCACACGGTTGGTTCCCAAATTTTACCGGCTGTAACCTGCCCAGTTTCTGTCTCTCTGTGGTTCGTTTTACCAAACGATTACGTCGCACGACCGCACAGACTGTTCCCAGGCTTTCTTTCTGTTTTTATTTCATTTGCTTGCAGCAAATAATTAGTCTTTCTCAAGGAGATTTGGTGGTGGACTTTCGTTATTCGTAGACTTTATCTGAGTATCTTGCGTATCACTTTTGATGCTTTTCTTCAAGGCACATAACGGCATTTGTTACCTCCGTTATGATGACACAAACCCCGAAAAGGAAGAGGAAAGATTTTTTAGAGGAATCCAAGAGATGGTGGCGTGGCTTGGTAAGTTGTTGGTAACTTGAAAGAAGTATTTTATCACTCAGATACTTCGTGTTTGTTTGATATGCAAATGAGTGGTGTCATTTTGGTGACACAGCATTTTGACAGATCGGAAAATAAGTTATACTTGGGATACTGTCATTTCAGTTTTTATGCAATGGTTGAACCCTTTTGAAGGCACACAGACAATTTTGGGCGACCAACGAACGTTTGTCAAGCTCGCAACCTCAGAAAAACGATTTCTGAGCCCTAGACGGCAATCGAACCGGCAACCTTCTGATGACCGGTGAGACGCTTAAACCATTGAGCTACCAAGACTCAGTGGGTGAGTTAAGGTGCAGGTTCGTCATATATATCGTTACCTCAGAAATTGTTTTTCTTGGAAACGAGCTTGACGAACGTCCACTAGTCGTCTTATATTATTTTACTCTGGCCAGCACTAGACGATTTTAATTATCTGGGGGAAGCTCTTGGAAACTCACTTCCAAAAGGGGTCAATGCCTGAAACGTCTCAGCTTGCGTTAAAATGTTGTTGCTGTAATACAAGCTTAACTCTTTTACTAACAGTTCATAAGTGAAGTTTTAATGAATTTTCTGTAGGTTTCAAGCCGTACAAGATTACTCATGCGTCAGATCATTTTGACAAGCTCTATGACTTTGCCGTTGAACTAATAAAAAGGTGAGAAAAGTAACGACTTGGGTATTCTGGATATCCCAGCAAAACGTTTGAGTGTTATGGCATAAATAACAAGTCTCTCAATGTTTAGTAGCTTTTTATGGGATGGTTGTGAACCATACCGTCCCAGGCATATTATTTTGCCCCTCTACTGCCTTTTACGACGTTCATCTTGATTTGACCAGAGCTCAACCAAATTAGGCTAAGTTTCTTGTTTAACTTGATTTGCATTGAGTTCCGTTCATGGAAAGCATGATGACTGAAAAACGGCTGAGAAATTAATTAATGAAGGAGTAACCAACCAGTTGAAATGTCGTTAAATTTAACAATGGATCATTCTAGAGGTACACGAAGTGTTTCTATGTTCAACTTAAAAAGGACAAAATACAATTACTAATTTAAATGGAAACAAGAAAAGGAATTTTGGAACTTACAAAGTTCAAATGAGTCATTGTTATTTTGATCATATGAACAATGTAAGTTTGTATCGTTAATCGATACAAACTCACGCGTATCTGACCATATGGGAATCTCGCCTCTCACAGGTAAAAGGCGCATCAACCCTCCCCTCACCAGCATTCTTTCACACCACCGTGACACGGGTCACCCAGTCTCCTTTGATGATTTTAAAATTTTTTCTTCTTAGAACATTAATCAGAGATTGACCAGGCGGGAATCTCAATTTTAGTAGGCTTTAGTATTCCTTTTAAAATCCTTTCTTCTTGTCCTTTCGAGTTCGAACTTCTCTTACGAGAAAGTCTACTCATTCGCAATCTTATACCCTCTTTAAGTGCCAGTATAGGCTCTGCACCACTTTTCCTTAACTAATTTCTTCCTCCACTCGTCCATGTTGTTGGTGTTTCCTCTTACCTG
The DNA here is from genome assembly GCA_036872915.1 of Nanipora kamurai. NCBI lineage: Eukaryota > Metazoa > Cnidaria > Anthozoa > Scleralcyonacea > Helioporidae > Nanipora > Nanipora kamurai. The sequence goes on from JBAHVQ010000514.1 coordinate 550,842, forward strand.
TACATTTTATTTTTAGTAGCTTCCTCTCATTGGTTAATGCGTGAATATTATGCCAACTCTGTAACTATATACTTAGGCTTTAGGCAGTTATGTAAATTGTTCTGTGAAGGTGTTGTGGTGATAACGACGAAACGTTAGAACTTTATTAAATAGTATGATTTTAATTGTGTGTCCAAGTCGATAGCTTTCGTAGAGATATTATACCAGGCTTTCCTATTCCTCTTGAGATTACGTTTTTCGCCTGGTAAGTCAATAGCTGATGTTTGAATCGAAAAGTAAAAACCTTTTATCTTATACTATCTATAGTTTGTGGTACACCACGTATTATTTTACTCCAGCTACTGTGGCGTAATTATGGCGTCAGCCAACGGGCCGTTGGTATTTGCTCTGATGAAGTCCTGAGTCAACAGGTCGAAAGCTTAGCAGTAAAATAATACGTGGTGTACCACAAACTATAGATAGTAAATCAATTATCACCATGCAAAACTTCAAAGGATTGATCACCTTTTATCTTTGTAGAAACAAAGCCTACGTGTGCCATCAACAGTACGAAGAAATCAAAGGCCACAATCCACCTCCCAGTCCTTGGAGAGAACGACCAATAGATGAATCACTTAGATTGTTTGAAGACATGAGAAAGGGAAAACTAGACGAAGGCGAGGTAATGTGTTGCAATATATTCTAATCTTTCTGTAATGCAACTAAAAGCTTATCAGCGCCGTCAGGTGAAATTCCAGATATAGTAAAGGTTCTTCACTCGAAACTTCAGTTTTCTACGCCTCAGGACCAGCAGTTTCCCAACCCTTGTGGTTTTCTACAAGTATTTTAAGGTGGCTCCATACAGTTTCTATGTTTACAGGATATAATTAGTACGGTCTCCATTTACGGGCATTTCTATCGTTAAAATAGTTGTAAGTTCGGTACAAAGTGTGTCTAACTGTAGAAGAAGCTTGATAAACATGAGATATTTGTCAAATTGTGCAACTTTCGTTTGTTAAGATGATAATAATAGCGTTGGAACATCGGCATATTTTTACGATTATCACATTCAAGACACATTATCTGCAGATTTTGTTGGTGAATTTTTCTGAAAATTGGTATGAGGTTAGATATTTCTCTGAAGAATAAAATATCAAAATATCTGGGTAGGTTTCTAGACAGGTTTTTGTAATAAAAAATTTTGATAATTAGATATGTTGTTCAGCTACTCTGTCAGCTTTAATTACCAAGTTTTTGAGAAATTCACGTCCAAACATCCAAGCATTTCACATTTGTAGTGACGTGGACAGTGCTGTTGTGATAGAATAACGATTCGACAAGATCGCTGTCTACGCATGCGTGCCCAGCCATATTTAGTTACCAGTCTCCTATTTAAAATTACCCCAGGGAGCCTCCTCAAAACTGCCTATTCAGAACTCTAATTTTATATTATAGTAAACGCTACTTTTTCAGTGCAGCTAGAAATTTTTAAGAAGGGGGAAAATCATGCATACTTTGCAAAAAATGAGCTGGGCCCTGGGCCCGGTTGTTCCAAAGGTGATTAGGTCAATCTAAGATTATCTAGGAGAGGACTTTTAAACTTTCTTGTACAGATATCATATAAATACTGATAAATAATTCCCGTTCACGAAGTTACTCAAAAATTTCATGCAATTGGTAAAACAACGTCAAATTCACCGTAATTAAGAACGGTTCTTGTATTGAAAAATTCTACTTTTTGCGTTAATTGTTTTGTATTTTTATGTAAAAAAGGAAAAATAACGGACAAAAGTGAAGTACTTTGGCCCCCAATTTATCCAAGGTCTATGATCTCAACATCGTTATCTATTTAAAAATAATCAAAAAGCTACCATTCCTTTGCTGTTACCTACAGAGAACCAATCAAATTCGACTTCTAAAGTATGGTAAAATTTGAAGTAGTTGTGAGGGAAAATAATAGCCGCGCCTTTGAGCAGACTATTTTATTGGCGAACGAACTTTGATTCTCGGACTCGTCGCTCCCGGCTTCATTTTCCCATTTGTGTCACTCATATGTAATCGTGCTATTTCTCGTTCAATTGGAAACAAATTTGGGGTCGTTTGTTTTTAAAAACACAATAATAATATAAATTCGTCAAGAGCTTTCTTATCAAATTTAATATTTTTGAAACCATACTTTCCAGCATTTTGACAAGGTACAATGTTTCCTTCACACAAAGAATTGTGATTAAAACCGCCAGTTTTTTTCCGGGACGATCAATTACTTCGTTCAAATGAATACGAAATAATTCGTACATGCGATTTCATCTTTATATCCAAATACTTCAAAATGTTTTTCAAAGGTTTCCACGGTTATTTTTACCAGAAAATACAAGTGCGAAATCGTACCCTTACTATGTAATTTTAATAAACAGATTTATTTCACTGATATTTTCTTTCGCTCCAGGCTACCTTACGCATGAAGTTCACCATGGATGATGGAAAAGTTGATCCTGTGGCATATCGAATTAAGTTTACACCTCATCCTCAGACTGGCGACAAGTGGTTAGTTTATGATGGTTGATTCAGAAAGGTTTCTGACTTAACGTTCCTGACAAAGCCTCTTTCCATCTTGTAGGTGTGTTTATCCTACATATGACTTTACACATTGTATATGTGATTCCATTGAAAACATTACTCACTCGTTGTGTACCAAAGAATTTCAAAACAGGTTTGTTTTTATTGTTATTTTCGTGTTCTGTGGTATTCAGACATTTCAAATAAACGACAAATTTTTTACATAATTTCGGCATACTTATACCATCTTCAGTACAGTGGAAGAGATCTAGTTATTATTTACAGTTGGATATATAATCATTACATGTCATGTGATACGGATATTAAATTACAATAAGAAGGCGGAAATTATTTACAAGCTAAAAACGGTGTTAAGATGGTGTATCTGTTTATTATTCTGAGGTATTCAAATCAATATCTCGGTGAACGATAAGGGTTTTTTATCAGTAGTTGCGATTGCCCTTTTCGTTGTTCCTGCTGCGGTTGTCATCGTTGCAACTGTCATTGCCCTTGTTACAGTTGTTGCTGCTGTTGCTTCCGTAAGTGGTTTTACTGCTGCTGTTGTTGTTGCTGGATCTTCTGTTGGTAGTGGTAGTGTTGTTGTTGTCGTTGTTGTTGATGATACTGCTGCTGCTGCAGTTGGTGGTACAATAACAGTAGTTGGCGGGAAAGATTACAGTTAACATTTTTAGTTAAGGTTGCAATTAACAAACGAACATCTCGTACTTTCAATATTTTGGTTCCTGTCCAACCGCGCAAAAGATCAAGGTATATGGATACCCTGGTTCTAGCAAAAGGCAGATGTCCTAATATTTAGAACATCCGGTGTCTGTGTCTACAGAGCGCCAAAACGTTTCGCGTTGGTTGTGGTAAGAAAAGTGACGGGATGTCGGGAAGAGAATGCTGCTGGTGCTGTTGTTGACGTCGTTTTGTCAAAGTTAGCGCCGTCATTGATGCCATTGTTGTTACTGGAGGGAAACGACTTACTGCAGTTGTTATTGGATTTGTCGTTACTCGTTGCTCATGTTGTAACTGACATTATTATTTGATGATATTTGAGGATATATATAATATAGGCGAACCTGACGTTTACTCTTCACTTGACTCTGAAGATGACTGCCGGCGAGGCCGTCGAAACGTCAGTCACTCTACCAACAGTCTGTCTCAAGACTATACGAACCTGGACGATCAACTTTCTCAAACATGTAACGACTGTCCCAGGTTTTTGTTACTGATCGCTTACTGTTCTCATGTAGACGTTCTGCGTATTATTGGTTGAATAATTCCCTGGATATTTACTGTCCTGTCCAGTGGGAGTACGGAAGGTTAAACCTCAACTACTCTGTTGTTTCAAAAAGAAAAATTGCAAAACTGATTCACGAAGGAATTGTTAAGTAAGTATACGGTTGGGATCTTGGTAACGAGTATACCACATGAGCAGATGAAACGAGAGACTAAAAATTTTACTTTAGTTGTATTTTAGTTTCATTTTATTTCTATATTAATTTATTTTTATTTTCTATTTAAAATACAATGAAATATGATAATAAATTTTCCAAACACCGTTATTAAGCAGCAACAGCTGGCGTGCTATTTTACAATTAAGAATAACCCTAAGAATTACGTGAAAATATCATGACAAGCCTGTCTAAATCTTCTCTTAAGGCAAATGTTTGAGGTTTTTATTTCTGTAATTATAGAGATTGGGATGATCCAAGGCTGTTCACTCTTACGGCGTTACGGAGGAGAGGTTTTCCACCAGAAGCTGTTAATAAGTTTTGTTCAAAGGTACTGTATTGTTAGCGCTGTTTGTAGTAATTGGATGACAGTGGTATGCTTGAGCTGGGAAATAAGTCTTGAAGCGAAAACAAAGATGATGCATTAATTTAGGAAACTTTTTTTCGTACTCAGTAATGAGTAATATAATTTTTGGTCAGGGATCTCCCCACTACCACATTTATATGGACACCCTATTTAATACGCCGTTGTCGTTGGATCGCAGATCAAACTGACGATTATCTCGATCTTACATAAAATTTTGCCCATAGAAAAAATCCTGAATAATTGCCGCCTTCAGTAACCAGTACTCAGTTTTCTGGAACTGTTGCAAGGCTAACGTTTCTTTTTTGTCGTAATGTACTTTGCATCGTCTGCACCAGTGACGAGAAGATGAATTTTACGTTCATGACAGTTCTTCACCGAACTTTTTTTGGTGGAGAGAGAAACTCAGAATAGCTCCATTTTGCATTGTTTTCGCTGTGCATAGAAACTCGCGCTTTGTCAGATGGTTTGTCTGTGAATTTTCTTTTGGTAAGCCAAAAGGGTCAGGATACCAGTGCCGAGATTTAAGATAGCAAAACTGAAATTTCGAGCAAAGGCCCTTCGTCGGAGTGTTACGTAAAGAAAACTTTCGCTCGAAATGTCAGTTTTAGTATTTTAAAGTGCTTATGAAATGAAAATTAAGTTTTTCGTACATGAAAGAACTCTTTAAATTATAACGCAGCATCTTTTACATTATTTCCATATCTGACTTCGTTCTTGAGCTATTAAGATTTATTTGATATGTAAATTACTCATAGTGTATAATGACTATAAACAAATCACGCATATCTTTGTTATTATTCTATTAAATCACTAGAATTTTTGTCTGTTTAGTGTTATGAGGCAAGTAAACCCACATTCACAGTTTCATGAGACATTGTCCAACAACTTCAACAATATCGCTAATTTTGCAGCAACCCATTATCCAGTGTGACGTTTGCAAAGTGTTATTTACATATCAAACAAATCTTAATATCTCAAGAACGAAGTGAGATTTGTAAAAAGTCAAAAAGATGTTGCGTTATAATTTCAAGAGTTCTTTCAGATAAATACAGCTAATTTTCATTTCATTTCATTTCATACTTTAAATTTGCGGCGGTTTTCCTCACCCTTCTGGCTTTATACTCGTCATTCAACACTATTTACGTAGCCCTCTACTTTTTTCTTTCCCTTTTTCTCAGGTTGGTGTAACAATGGCTCAAGTCACTATTGATCCTGAAATGCTGGAGTCCTGTGTGAGAGATGTGCTTAATAATACTGCAGTGAGGTAAGGATAACTTGTTTCAAACAGTACAAACTAGGAGTAAAGACCATGTTACACAAGGCAATTTTTCTTGCGACTTGCAACGACGTTGCAAAACGAGTTGCACAAGAAATCGCACGTGTAACATCCCCACTTCGCAACTTGTCTTGCACTTTTGATCTTCTACTTTTCACAACGCTATACGACAAGTTACAGGAAAAGTTGAACCATCTTGTACTTTTTACGATGCTACACGCCAAGTTCCAGCGTGTAACACCCCCCTCTTGCAACTTCTAATCCGTTAGAAAAAACATGAAAAACTTTTGGCTTCATTTTGATTGCTTTCATTTCATGTTTCCCGTTTTCCAGAGTAATGGCCGTCTTAGATCCACTGAAAATAACGATTACAAACTTTCCTTCGAAAAAGGTTAGATTTTTTCCATGTTTGCTGTAGTGTAGAAAGTTGTATCACATTTACGGTCCGTTGCGCGAGCGTATGAACAAACAAATGAAACAACCAAACATACAAACAAACCAAATGCAAACAGTTTGAAATTCGAGTATTCAAAAATTTATATTCCCCTCTTGAAATGGCCGGGGTATTCGTCGAAAACTTAGTGCGGTCAGTTATAACGATTCAATGAACATTTATCCAATTCATTAATGATTCATAATAGAAAAACAAAAGAAAAGGAACATTTAATTAATATTGTAAATATGGTTACCGCATCGTCCTAATTCACAATGCTTCGTATCCGTGAAATAGTTCGTAAACATACACATTCAGATGCATTCATAAGGTAAGTAATTTGCAGTATTCGCGTCCGAACTGTATGGGGATTTACTGCGGCTTGCCTTGTAAATCCCCATACAGTACGGCCGCTCATATTATAAATAGTACATAATGTATTGCCGTCATCCCCGAGACGGTGAAGTTTTACCTTTGAACTAATGTTACTGCCAGTGCAGCATTTTACCTGATTTATTTGAAGACCTTGAATTTTAGTTTGATTTTGCTTCGAATAGATCCTAGATATCCATTTAGATCGGGTTTACAAGTTTGAAAGCCTTGATACCTCGCGTGCAATAGCCTCTTGCTTTTTACAACAGACAATCCTTACCATTGGTGTATTACCTTCCTGAAAGTCTTCAAACCATTATTATATTAATATATTTGCCTCATTTGCATTTTATCTGTAGCCTATCCAAATTACAGTTCCAAATGTTCCTCATGACGAAACCAAAGGTTCGCATCAAATTCCTTTTGAACGAGTGATATACATCGATAGGTCAGACTTTAGAGAGGTAATATTATCTATTTCCTGTTTCTTTTCAATTGGAATAATTTAGAGAATTGTTCTGGTTTTAACCTCAACACTTTCAATATGTTCTATGCAACGGCTTACATATTTCAAAAGTTTGCTGTTCGGATTGAATCAAATCAAAATCGCTTACGCTTGGATGCATCTTTCACTGATTGTTTTACAACAGGCCAGCGAGAAAGGCTACAAACGGTTAAGTCCAGAACAAAGTGTTGGATTACGGCATGCGGGATACGTCATCACTGTCCAGGAAGTTGTCAAGGTATGTTTAGTGAAGCCCCGCAAACTGAGTTTGTAACAGCCACGTAAAAACTGTTGGTGTCATGAGTAAACCAGATTAAGGAAGTTCCGGTGGAAAACGGTATATTTTTATTTTTCTTCATCATCATCGCCACAGTCGACGTCGACGTTAGCACCCTCACTACAGGTAACATCTTTTTTCCTTCTTCCTCTGTTTGTTCTTCTCCTTCTGCTCGTCCAGCTGCGCCGCGTAGGCAGCACATATGATGAACCTGCACTAAGTCTTGGTAGCTCAATGGTTTAAGCGTCCCAGTGGACATCAGAAAAGTTGCGGGCTCATTTCCCAAATGGGCCTCAGAAATCGTATTTCTGAGAAGACGAGTTTGACAATCGTTCACAAGTCGTCTGAAATGTCATTTCTTTTGTTGTTCACTCTTAGAACGCCCAAGGTGATATCACCGAACTAAAAGTGACCTGTGAAAATAACACGACAGCAAAGAAACCTAAAGGTTACATCCACTGGGTCTCATCGCCTTTAACGTGCGAAGTCCGTATCTATGAACGACTGTAAGTGGTACAAAAGTGATAGCTAATAAGCAAATAAAGGGATCTAGCTCAAGAAAAAGCACTTGTGCGTGCCGTGAATTAGAATACCTTAAAACTTACAGGTAATGCAGCTCTTAGACTGAATATTTTATTTAAGGTCTAAGAGTATTAAGCCAACTTTTAAAGAACTTTTATAACAATATCCGGAGTTAGAATTGTTTAAAAATGTCCAAATATACTAATTATGCTTTCAAACTGTTTCAAAATATTTGTTTTTCCTTTCATTTATTTATGTATTTTTATCGTTAAGATTTAAACACAAGTTTCCAGAAGATCCAAACGAAGTTCCTGGTGGCTTTTTGTCGGACTGTAATAAGGTATGTCTTCCAGTGTGTTGGTGAGTGAGTTACTTCTGAAAAAACAAAAAACTCGTAGACTAAGGATTGGAAAAGCTCTAGTTCTACGTAAGGTTGTTACGACTTCCCCTACAGACTAAATTTTTGTGAAATTTATGAAAAACATGTTTGCACCCGCAGCAAAAAATTCTCGTGTAACAATTGCCAGGTGATCCGACTACAACCATCACGTTTCACTCCGACGTTTCACTTCGCTCGAAACGTCAGTTTAAGCATTCTTGAGTTCCGGCAGTTTCCCAGACCTTTTGACTATCTACATAGCCGTTCAATACTGCCGACGCAGCACTCTAATTTTTATACAACCAATAGGTTTGGGGCCAGCAGCACAATGGAAATCATATCATAGTAATGTCTCAGTCGGGCCGAATTTATATTCGAAAAGAGGGCCGTTTATTCAAGACAAAATAAAATGCGGCTTACACAGGACACCGTCGAAAAAAGATTGGAAAGGCTCCTATGAACGGAATATTACGTCAAGGCTGCGTTTAGACACTGTAATAAATTGAACCCACTTCTGGCTTAGATGCATGCTATGTTGAGATGCAGTCCGCAGAATGTTCCGAGTGCTCCGTTCGGCTGCTTTTTATTAGTTGCCATGTACGTGAACCAGAAATCGGCTCGATTGCAAGACGCATCAAGTCGTGATCGTAGAAATGAGTCAGTTCGTTCCTTAGATATGACGAGTCATATTTCTTAAGTATAAAATGGCCCTAATGTTTCCAATTTTAATGTGATTCTAATGTCAAAACTGAACGAAACTAAAACATTTATCTTTACTTCGTTCTCCCAGGACTCTCTTCAAGTAATTTCCAATGCTCTAGTTGACGTCACAGTTAAGGATGCACCAGTACTGAGCAAGTATCAGTTTGAAAGAGTTGGTTTCTTCTGTATTGACTCTGACAGTACCAGCAATAAGGTGGGTAAAGCTACCTGGGTGGTTTCGTCCTGTGGCCTTTAAAGTGCCTTCGCAATGAAAATTAAGTTTATCTTACCTGAAAGAACTCTTAAAATAATAATGGTGTTTCAATTCTATTTCAGAATCATCCTCAGGGTAATATGAAATGATAAATTCACATTAAACCTACACTGCCGAAG
>JBAHVQ010000514.1:571154-590946 GCA_036872915.1 Nanipora kamurai
TGCCAATGTGGCCCGTCTACTTTCTACTCCTTTACGCTTTGAAAAAAACGTCTTGTTCCATTACGAAGTGGAAAGTTCCACTCGAAGTGATCGCTGTATCCGGGTTAAAGTATTTCGATGGAATTCTCAATTTCTGCTGGCCTAATATATTGCTTTGGAAAAGTGATTTGGAACCTTTCCTCCACAAAATAGATCGTCGTTTTCAATTTGTGCTGCTCTGAATAAATTCCTGTGGAGTGCGTTTAAACGACCTAATGTCATCCTTCCGATCTGTAAATGAGAATCCAGCAATTTTGTGTTGCATTTAGTTAGTCTTTTTTTACTGCATAATGATTTTGAAACGCTAGTAAGACCCAGGTTGAGTATTTACACTGATCTCTCCACTCCATCAAAGCTTCAGGTTAATAGATTGTTCATTGTTTTGTTTGTTCGTGGGACCTACTGGAAATAGTTGTCGTCAAACGTTTCACACACCGCGCGAGAAACTCGGAGTCTTTAAAAGTACAAAAATAATCAGATTTGAACAATCTGGGGAACAAAACGCGTAGTAGTTGAGCATGACACTGGGATCAGACCTGCAAGCTTCTGATGGACGCCTCTAAACTATTTTGGAGCTTATCGAACGTTCGCCTATCATTTGCTATTACTACAAACTCGATTATCAATGGTCATTAACATACACCATTCCTGACAGGAATGACTGTAGGATACCATGGACGCAGAATTCGCCTTAGTGAAGTTAGAAATAGCCTTACAATAGTGAGATTTCCTATTTTTAGTTAATGTATTAGGTCTTCTAGCAAACACCCAGCTGCTGTTTACGTTGTAAAAAGGGGGAAAAGTATAGGAAAAATGTAGCCTTCTATCTTCGGCAGATTGCAGATCATGGCGGTGTCGAACAATTTTTTCGACTCTTCTGGGACGTGATTTCGTTTCGCAAAGCAGGAGATTTCAAGTTGTTACTGGAGTCAAGCGATATGAAATACAAGCATTACGGCCCTCGCCAACATTTCATATGTTAGCTTATTAAGTACTGTTATTTTTCAGATCCGCCATTCGTTGTCGTCGTTTACCAGTTTACCAATATTCGATGTGAGACTGATCAAGGACAAGCAGACCAGTACATCACGAGGATTTTGTTTTATCGAACTGGGCTCTGTTGAAGTGAGTAAACTGTTTGTATATGTAGAAGCTAGATGTCGAGTGCAATTTGGAAAAAAACTTGCCCAAGTGAGTTTTTCAAAGACTATCAAAATAGCATGAATGCGAAGGATAAGGGCTATCTGAGGTCTTCGAAACACTTTTGAGTCGGTGTCTTGATTCCAAATTGTGCGACAAACCACGCTATTGCCAATTTATGATATACATGAAAAAATTAAACGAGAAGTGACGTGCGCGACATACGAAAATCGCTCGTGAGAAAAAATCTGCTGTATTACCTTGAAATTGCGCTGCTCTCAGCGAAACAGGATTGAGAATTTTTTCATGTATACAATTAGGTACTAAAGTTATTAACTGCTTTTTAAAGTGATATTTGTTTGAGTACTTACAGTGGGTACAGTCCTGATAACAACGGAGAGACGTGAGTAAGGAAACAGAAGAAAGTTGTTTATTCCTGCAACATTTCTGTGAATTCTCGTTTAGGAAGCCAGCAAACTACTAGAAGATATTCAGAACTCGTCTTTCAAGATTGACGAGAGAACTGTTACTGTTTCTTACGCAAGATTTGGTACTCAACCACCTAAACCAAGGTATTTTATAGTTAAAATCATATGTTACTTGTATATTTGTGGTCTTCAGTTCAGGCCAACTAAATGTAAATTTATGTGGTTTTTTGCCAAAAACGCAGCTTACAACTTGTAGCTTTTCTTTACTTAAACTGAACATCCTCAAATCATCTTAAGTCTTTATCAAGTAAATGGTTTGAACCTGGGAGAATCGTCAGAAGTTTATGATAGTTGATCGTCCTGGTTTGTGTCGTCTTAAGAAAGACTGCTGGTGCAAGTGACTGATATTTTGATGGCTTAAGTGGCGGTCATCTTCGGAGTCAAAGAGTTTAGCTGTGAACGTTGCCGCTGCTAAGGCAGTCAAACGTCAGTCACTTCCAGTAACAGTTTTTTTCAAAACAACACTAACCTGGACGATCAACTGTAACAAACATAAAAGTCTCTGAAGCGGCAATAATCGATGAAACACGTTACGACGATCTGTGCGTGCATCGTGATTTTCCGCAAACGAAACATTTCAGCATTGTCCACTTTAAATGGACCTTTCAAAGACTGCGGTAAAAATACAATTGCAATCCGATTAACTTGGGTACATTTTATTCTCATAGTGCTGCTAGTCAAAGTGGACTCAACTCCTCCGGCGGTAGCTCCAGTGGTGCCCCTAATGATCCTTCATCTGTCGCATCGTCGTCTTCATCCTCGACCAACCAAGCCTGGCCGAAGAATAATTTCGCAGCGAACGCCATTGCCCAAGCACATGCGGCTGCTAAGATGGGAAATACCACTGACCCAGTTGCACCGCAGGTACCTGGAGCTGTTGGACAATATAGTACCCAGGTATACGATACACAGATCAAGATGAAATCTACATCAAACAAAATAATCTAGTCCTTTGACATAGTAACATCCTTTGACTGCAGAACAGTGATAAATCACTAAAAATCTTGCTTCGTCTCATTCGTCGTCATCCAAAGAACACACTAATTTGGGACATTGTCGGAATAAGTATACACGAAGCGAAATTGTTTGTGTTTCTGAGATATATTTCAGTTTTAGTGCTTGAATAACTTGGTGTTTTATCTATCCTGCTTGGGACCACAGAGAGTGCAGAACGAATAATTGAAAGGCTTGCTCAAAATAGATAGATTTTGCCCAGTATTTTGAAATACGATTAGCCACAGTGGCCCGCAAAAGGAGGTACCTTTAGTTCCCAAAAAACGTATGATCTGGTTATCTGTTTGAAATAATTTGCAGGACGATGCACAACTCTAACGATGTTTTCTCCGTTGTTCTGTTTCGTATAGGCTGGCGCGCCCACGGTCCAAATGGGTAAGTACATCATTTAGATAGCCACTGTAGGTGAACAGTAAATATTCTGATATTTCTTTAGATTAACTCCTTTCTGTCCGTATAGGTCCTCGGTGACCTATGGAGACTTTAGTGTTTTACTCTGGCTAACGCCAGGCGATTTTACTCGTCGAGGGGAAAGTCCTCGGACAGGAAAGAGTTAATCTAAAGAAATATCAGAATATTTACTGTTCACCTACAGTGGCTTTCGAATGGTTGGAAATTTTTGGTTTTTATGATCTTTATAGTACTATAAGGAAACATTTTAGATATCTTCATCAGCTAGAATTTTATCTTCCTGTTTTTTTGTTTTTCGCTGTTGAAGTTGACGATTTGAAGCGTTTGTAGTGATAGAAAAAGTCCTGGGTTCAGTTGCTAAAATCGCCGTTAGCCTAATCGTAGATTAGTGAAAATTTTGTGGGCAAATTCGAACGATTCAGCTGAAGGAAGTTGTAAATTTCTGTGCAGAAGAATTAATTAGTAATAACTCGCATTAGATAATTTGTAATGTGCATGTAGCACGCGCAGGTATAGTATTCGCCAAATAGCTATCACTTCCTACTATCTTTCTATCACCAGCTCCTGGTGTCCCCCAAGATCCATCGATGACACCAGCTCCCCAGCCTCAGCCACCATTCCCACCTGCACCAGCTCAAGATCAGACCGCTGTTGCAGCTGCGCCTGCTGTGGCACCTCAAGCGCTGTCGTCCTATGTGTACGACGCGGCAAGTGGATACTACTACGACACGACTACTGGACTGTATTACGACCCAAACACACAGGTAGAGTGATCAGCAAAAGTGCGAAGAAAGGCCTTGGATCCTACATTATTTGCTTCTGCTGGATCATTTCGCCGTAAATTATCTTATAACCTTTCAAAACTCGTATTCACTAAGCAACAAGGTTATTGGGTCGACATTCTTTGGAACACAGAAACTATTATACTGCAGTCCAACATTCTGCCAACTGCCAGTGCTCTTACATATTCGTATTCTCTGGGTTGTTCTGAGCAAAATTGCAATATATATCTTGTTGTTCAAAAATTTCATTTTCATTCCGATGGCCTTACTTAAATAGCAAAACACACTAGCTTTGATATCAAAGCATGGCTGCATTCCGACGATGTTGTGAAAACCATAGTGAAGAGGAGGCAAGCGTTAAATTTTCTTAAGATTCTCTCAAACATCCACTTCAGAATGTATTCGTTTGAGAAGCCATGTAACGAACTCGTTTTTCGTGTTTCATCAGGAGATCCAAACACTCGAAAACAATAAAAACACGAGGCCGAAGGCCTAGTGTTTTCATTATGGTTCCTCGTGTTTGGATCCCCTGATGAAACACGAAAAACGAGTTCTTTACATGTTACTTACAAAACTACCGTGACGTTGGGTCATGAACGGTAGTTTTGTAAGCAACTGTCAAAACTTTGTAAGCCAGGGTAGCGTGAAACCATGTCTGATTGTTCTCCTGGCAGCGTTGGGAATTTGTTCACGTGGAGCGTAAACTAGTTTTCAATTTTTTGACAGTATTACTACAACAGTGCGACCCAACAGTACATGTATTGGGATGCTGCCACTCAACAGTATGTTACTGTAGTGTCTTCAAGGTTAGTGTATTAAAATCCGTAGTTTTATGACCTTAAGATAGCTCTGCGCAGTTCTGAGATTGCTATTCATGAACATGATCTAGACTTTCAATAAACGTAGCAAAGAAATTTGTGGATATCCCGTATCTCTAATTTTCTGTTTGGTCAGTCGTTAATGTTGTATTTTGATTCCTGTTTAATTTCAGTAACCTTGCGTCTGGAGCGGCTGTTAACCTAAATGCTGCTACTACGCCTAATGAAGGGGAAGGCCAGGCTATGAGCAAAGGTATTATAAATTATGTTGCAGTCACCGTGGAGAACTCTAAATGAAAACACTAAGGACAAGATAACAATCGAAAATCCTTAAAATGTTATCGACGATTCTATTGTCCAATGAGTTCAAGCCAAAAGATCGTCGCACGGGTACTACTCAAACGGTGGTACGGCAACGACTATTAGCAACTCCAGCTGCGATTGTCAAGGGTCATGCATAAATTGCGTTCTGTCTCAACAAACCGAACGACTCACATGGCCACTTAGAATGAGTCACTGAGATAGAATTCAGTTCTACTGTTCTATGTTTAGGAAACAAACAGTTCATACAACGACACATTAATATCCTGTCATTCAGAGGCCGGTTGTATAAAAGCTAGTTAATTTCAACTATAGTTAGTGCACAAATCTAGCCAGTCAACAGTTAAAGTCTTAGGAAATTTTTTGCTGATCAAACTGTGGGACGCCATGGACTCAAAAAAAATCTGAGCTCCGGACGAGACCCGAACCGGCAACCTTCTGAATGGTAGCCAGACGCTGTAACCATTCAGCCACTAGAACTCAGATGGCAGAGCAAGGTTACTTTCGGTATCTAAACCTGGGACGAGAGCCAGTCGGCAATGACTTGCTGGACTGCAAGCCGTTAGATGTCGGCAAATCTTCAGTTAGATGTTTATCTGGAGCTCAGAGTTTTTCTGAGTCCATGATGCTCCACAGTTTGATCAGCAAAAATTTCTTAAGACTTTAATAGTATCAAACTGCTAACTCCAAACTCAATCGGGAGCTGTTTTTGAGCAATTAACTACGATTTAACTAAACGTGTAATTAAATTGTAGTTAAGAGATTTATACAGCTGTGCTTAGATAGTTAACTGATAATCGAAGAACCCTTACAACTGCAACGGACCAGTGGATTTGATTGTTATAACAAGTCTCGTTACGGTAACCGAATCAATTCATATCATCAACAAACACAAACGAATTGAACCACAGGGCACAACTCCAAGGTAGGCTTTCGATTTAAAGGAAACCAGGGTTCAAAATTAAAGCAGAGTTAATCCAATCAGGATTGGGGCCAAAACCGTATTACCATTATCTAATTTTTCAATGTATTGTTTTTTAGAAAAACAAAAAAAAGCTAAATCTTTAAACGCAAAGAAGGTAAGTGTATTGTTTTTTTTAAGTTCCAAGACCTTACTCGATCCTCATTTCCTCGAAAAATATTTTGTGACAACTGATGTTTCGTTCATTTTAACTGGATGCAGAAAATAAGGTCGTAGCACGGATTTATTAAGATAAACTTGTTGTTCAGTAGCATGTTGTTAAGGATGTAGAAGAGGGTCTGAATGAGGCACACTATCTACTGTTGGATGGATTGTTTGTAGTCATTTCTAGCCACGAAATCAGACGTTTGTGAGAAATTTGGTCGATGCCCACTACAACTAAAATTTCGCTGTAATTCTGAGATTTCCACGCTAACTCTAGATTGCCAAAGACATGGAAAGATGGGCAAAAAAAGTCAATGTGAACAAAGAATCACAGGTTGCGCGTCCCCAGGCTGCGTCGTCCACCCAAGAGACGAACAAAGAAAGCACCTATCAGTATGATCCTAATGAGTTCAAAAAGGTAAGTAGCTTGTTAACGATTTGTTAAATACCAAATGTCAAGTGAGCAGTTTAATGCAAGAGTTCTCCTCCCATTAACACTACCTGCTTGATATGTCTCTGCTTGAACCATTTCACCCGCAAACTTAAGCGAATAAATTCTTAAAGTGGTTTAAGACTGTAGAGTCAATGAGATTTAAGCTGAATTAAAAATGTTCATGTTAAATCACTTTACAATAAATTACTCTATACTTCTCTACTACTAATATTTTTGATTTATCTTTCTTTTGTTTTTTCTCGGACTTCCGTTACCCCCGCAGACAACCCATATTCCTCCTCTGGAGGTCTTAATCTACCTCCGTGTCTTTCCCATTGATAGCCATTACACTACAGTTGCTGTGTGTTCTCCTGTGGTGATGTGTTTTAATTCAAAGCGAATGTCTCTTTTCTCGGATTTTCCTTTCACTTTCAGTTTTTTATGAAGTAAAGGACACGCACCTCTGCCAAAAAAACATAGAAAACACAGCAGTCGAAACATCAAACTTGGATCCACTCTCTTGTCACTTTTTCAAAAGGAAACTCCCATCCATAGCGTTTCTCTGAGCCATGTTCTGTTTTATTTTGCAGACGGGAGTCAAAATGAGTTTCGTGGGTTCGAGTAATATGTCGTCGCTTTCACTGACATCATCTAGTCCACTAGCTGCTCTTTCTGATCTTAATGATACCAGTAACGAAGCCGCAGCTCCAGCAGGTATATTCGACTTTCTTTTGGTAATATTGTTTACCACAGGTTACCTTGAAACTGACTGGCAAGTCAAGTTGGAAATTTATATTTAGCAAAAAATGCTGAAGTGAGGTCTTGATTCCTGGTGGAAATTGTTTCATCCGGTTATCAAGTAGTAGTGGTGGTGGTGGAGTTGGTGGTAGTGGTGGTGGTGGAGTAGGTGGTAGTGGTGGTGATGGAGGTGGTAATGGTGGTGGAGTAGGTGGTAGTGGTGGTGATGGAGTAGGTGGTAGTGGTGGTGGAAGTGGTATTGTGACTGCTCTTCATGTTGGTGGTGATTTTGGTAATACTATGTGCCGGTGGATTCTGATGGTCACGATAGTTGGTGCTATTGGTAATAGGGTTTTCTGTTGTATGATAGTGTTCAGTAAATTGATTGTTGTTCTAACTCTAACTTCATGTACAGTGTCTGGCAGTCTAGTAGCAGAGTATGGTGGTGATGATTCAGGTGGAGAGGAGGAAAATAAGGAAGAGAGCTACACCGACTGGACAAAAATGGCTTGTTTATTGTGTAAGAGACAGTTCCAATCCAAAGAAGCTTTAACAAGACATAATCAGTTTTCTGACCTGCACAAGGTAAAAATCCTTTGAGAAAATAAAAATATAAAACCTTTTCGGAAGCAGATTTCTTCGAGCTTCTTGACTGGCGAAAATTTGTAATTTATCTTTTAATTCTGTTAACTCTAGCAAAATCTTCTGGTCCAGAAGAAATTAAAAATGTCATTCTCTGAAATTGACGAGTACGAAAAGCAACAAAGAGAGGTGACGAGCTATTTAGTGACTTTAAAACCTACCTGTAGAATACACGGCTTTATGCCTGAGGGAGGGGACATCGATCCCACCCATTTGAAACCGGGAGGTTATTTTTTATCAAAATGGCCCCACATAGGCACTTTGGACCGATAACGCAGTGGAAAGACGATTATTGGATATCAAATAATACCATTATTCTACCTGAGATGGTAGAAAGTTATTTTTTATGGGTATAATTAAAAAAATTCCACGGGGGAGGTCCCCAAATTCCCCAGTTCATCTCAAGCTCATACCTTCGACGATCGAGATTCCCCTTTACGTGGTTTACTGGCAGAGACTCTTGCAGAATGTAAATATAAAATACACGCGGAAAACCAACACCAGACGTATCACTCCGACTGCCACCAGTAACGCAGCCCCACATCAACCAGCACATCAACGCCTCCCTGAAAGACCACCTAATACTTGTACATTACTTTTTCGTTTTTGCCAGGCTAAATATCGTGATCGAGCAAAGGAAAGGCGCGAGCTGTTTGGTCAGCCAGATTCCACACCTTCCGGCAAAAAGAAAAGACAGAAATACGGCAAAGTGTGAGTGTTAGGTGCTGCATTCGTATTTAGTTACCTTGTTTCAAGCGTTTGGAATTAGAAAGTTGGTTGATAGCTAGTGAGTACTTCCTCAACGAACAAGCAAATTCCCAAGGCGTCCTGGTAAAGAATCAGGCACATTGTGATACTAATCTTTCCTCGAGAGTTTTAAATGTAACTTAAAAAGTTGTAGTAGAAACTCTTTAAGATATACTTAAGAACTATTCAAGTCAGAGTAGCGTGCAACTATGTCTGTACCTGGGTGACAAGTATCCAGTATATTTAGATAAATAAAATAGAAAGCGTGGCGTATGCCTTTTGCCAGCTGCAGGCAGAGCACAAAGTGTTATCCAGGGGACGATGATGGTAAGGACGATAGTTGTGGCGCAAAGACTTAAATTACCACGTACGTTTATTTTAGGGCATACGAACAACCTACGAAGGATGGGATCACATCAGACAACATTGGCAACAAAATGTTACAAGTAAATGACTTTTTCTTTTTCTGTACGGGTACCACTAACTTATTGTTGAACTTACAATTGCATCACGAAAGGATATTTGACTCGTGGAGGACGAAGATGTTTCATTTATGCATGGCTGAATTTGCAGTAATATAAAAGCGGCTTAAGTAGAAGAATGAACTCGGGTACAGAATAGTGATGTTAGATGTTACTCCGAGTGATGAACCATACCGGACAAGTAGAGAAAACTCTACTTGGCCCGGCAGGGATTCGAACCCGCGACCTTCGGTTTACGCCACACGATTGTATTTGTCAAAGGGAAAACTCTCTCCCGCCAAGGAGTTAATAATGAGTTTCAGTACTCGTCCCGCGTATGATTTACCGTAGTGTTCTCCTTATGAATGTGAGAGGACTAAGTTCCAAGTTGCTTCATTCGAATTTAGTCCCCTTATTCTAATATCGACACTGCTGAAGGACAAACTTGACCTTTTACTAATAACTTATTTATAAGTTAGTGAAGTAATTGGTCAAACACTTGAAAAATGGTTTCGTTTGATATCCAAACAGCGATATGTGTGTTGCAAAAAATGAGGAGAAGCCAAGTTTTTTTAACATACTTCGAGGTGTTTGGTGACGAATGAAACATTCTCGAGTGTTCAATCAACAATCGGTGGCAAAAAACCTTGGGGCACTTGCAATTGAATGCTGTACCTCCCTCCACCTCCCTGTTCAATGTTGAGTAGGACTAAAGGGGTTCACCTTACCCCAAACAATGTGTCCACACAGCGACCAAACGTGAACAGGCGGAAGGAGTTAGAAAAAAGCAAATTTTCACTTTACAAGAACAAGTGTCTCAATACTTTTGTCACTGATACTTCGAGGTTTTTTGGATAACGAATGAAACACTTTTCCGAGTGGTTGATCTAACTTCTCAAACAAATCTATATTTAATCCGTCTCCAGTACTCATTTCCTTTGTTTTCCATTTATGAATTATTAACGAGTTCGAGAACTTGGTACCGAAGCGCGTCTCCGTTATGTTTTTTCTTCCCGTTTTCCTCTTGATTTATCATTGAGTTTGACAATGATGCGTTCTTCATACCTTGGCTATAATTTTGTGTTTTTGTATTAGGCCATGGGTTGGACGCAGGGTACTGGTTTGGGAAAAGCTCGACAGGGTATTGTAGATCCCATTACGGTGAGTACTTGATCGTTGTTTATTTACTTTGTCATATCTTTTTACACTTAATGCTGAACACAAATTTGGTTCATGTGGTGGGAGCTTGGTATATATCAGACGACTGGTGAACGTTTGTCAAGCTCGTTATCTGATATTTACCAAGCTCCCACATGAACCAAACTTGTGTTCAGCATTAAGTATTTCTATCATTATTATGATATCATGACTTCTGCTTAGGCAGTACATACGACGAACCTGCACCATAGCTTACCATTTCAGTCTTGGTAGCTCAATGGTTAGAGCGTCTCACCGGTCGTCAGAAAACTGTGGGTTCGATTCCCGTCTAGGGCTCTCAGATCGTTTTTCTGAAATGACGAGCTTGACGAACGTTTACCAGTCGTCAAATATCTTTTTACCACCTCTTACGAAGGAAAAACTACTACCAACCGTAAGCCCACATTAACCACTGCTCAACCGAGCTACAACGCCTACTGAGAGCTGAGTTAATGGTTTCAATTCCAGTGTTACCAATTGAGCTGCAGAGTCAAAGGTAACTAGTAAAAAGGCTTAGGGTGGAATGAAGCCGTTTTATCATGCGTTACGTGAAACAGAGTTGACGGAGCAAAACCATAAAATTTTGACGGAAAACGAAAACATTTAACCTAAAAGTTAAAATTAATGATTTTAGGAGCTACAATATTCAACTTCTTTCACTTTATATTATGTATCCGCCAAGATTAATGCGTCTGGAACCTTGGGAAAATGGTAGCAAATCTTATATAGAAAATTATGTATTTCTCAACTTAATTATGAGCTTAGAGTTGCATATTTATCTATGCTTTATTTTTTGTGTAACGTTTGTGAGATTGAAAATAAATAATGTTCGCATTTTTTCCCTTCTCGTGACGGGTAGGCCAAGATGCGCAACCGTTCCGCTGGTCTTGGACTAGAAGGCAGTGATTACGGAGCTCTCGCTGGTGATACAGAACGAGATGTATTAAAGAAAATGGTGAGAATTGTTCATGTGAACACTGCATGTTGAAGGACAATTGTTGTTCATGCCTCGCTTGTGCTTTATCATTTTTACTCATCCCTCATACCTTAATCTTTTTATTTATTACAATGTTTATTTATGACTATCAATTTTATTTTCTTGCATTTGTACATTTGTTTGCCTATTCACTTATTTCTGTACGCATGTATTAGTGTCTATGCGCTTGTGTATGTATGTCTGTGTATCTGCTTGTGTGTAGTTATGAATTTAGATTGTAATGATGTAGATCGCTACGCAGACTTGAAGTCGCAAGGAACCTTGCCATTTAATTCGTCACTGACTTCATCAAAATGTTGATTTATTTCTTCTGTAACAGGCACAGTCACGATATGAGTCATTGGAATGATAACAAATGTAATCGTTGTTTTATCAAACGTTGTGGATCAACAGTCATCGCATTGAAGCTGCCTTTTACTGGACGTGTGAACAGAAATCGCCGCCTTCATCAAATATTTCCTCGAATAATTCTCTTTTTTCGTAGAAATAAAAGTGATCCTCACTTGTTTTAACTACATAGAATCCGCTAAAACAGGATTTTCGTGTTTTTTTTTTTTTTTTTTTGCTTTGTGTTTGCAATGTACATTTTCGAAAGATTTAGGGTTTGATGGCGGTTCGTGATGCTAAACCGTAACAACAAATGCTAGTTTCTTTTTTAAAATCAAGGCTCATCGTGTCTTGTACCATGTCGTCACCTTTTAGTTATATTACTTCCTGGTTTAAGATGGCGGTGTCAGAAGGTGAAACTGCCAGTTTCCATCATGCATTTCAATATTAGGAATGAGAGATACGCTGCAGTGTTTTCGGTAGCAGTATTGTCCCGTTTGGACGAGAAAGTCAGAACTGACAACATGGCGTCTTGCGTTTTTAGCCAAATATGTAAACTGTGAAAGTTTTTTCCCTTTTCTGTTTACAATTCACTGGTTATGCCTGGAGGTTAGACTGGATCAATCTTCAGTTGTTTTTCACCACGAACATACGTGATACAGTATTTTTTCCGTCGATTTTTAACTGTTCCGTCAATTTTTGTCAATTTCAACTGCTCCGTCAACGGACGTTCATCCCCTGATTTTGGGGGATTTTTTATTGCTCTTGTTCTCGTGCCGATATCTGTGGTAGATGAGAATTCGCCATTGGGTGCCCTGTCTGAAAGTCCTAGCAGCGGCGAACATTTGGTGTTACTGATTATTTTAAAACCTGACGTCTGCGTACTTGATGTTGATCTGAGTGTCTTATTGTGAGTTTAGCATCTGTCTCACAAGCGGAGCGACCAATGTATAAACTGCCGATTCATTGTCGCAATAAGAAGGTACTCACAGACATGGGAATGTTCGTCAAGCTTGTAATTTTAGAAAACAATTTTCTGAACCCCACGCGGGAATCAACCCCGCAACCTTCTGATGGCCGGTGAGACGGTCTAACGGTTGAACTATCACTCTCAGGTGGTGAGATAAGATGCAAGTTCTTCATATGTGCTGCCAATACGGAAGACACAATATGAAAGTAGTGGAAATGATCTGAATGTTGAACAAATGTTCTGCATGTTTGACCATGATAATATTGCTGACATGTGAGCAATCGTTGACGAACGTTGAAGTACTGACACTTCCACAGAAAATAAATGCCTCATAGCATTTTCGTCTGCGCACTTCGGACGTGCAGTTGTACCGTCTGATACGTAATTATAATCGCGCTTACACTGTCTCTCTCGCCCACTTTGACATGCAGTTGTACCCTCCGATACGGATCATAATCGCGCTTAAACTGTCTCTCGCCCACTTTGACATGTAGTTGTGCCCTCCGATACGTAATTATATTCGCGAAAATTAACGAAAAAAAATAAACGAAAATTCAGAGGTAGAAGAAGAAAAAAGAAGTACTACAAACATAATGAAAACAAATTTATATTTCATCAGACCGAGACCACGCAATTGATCGGCAACGATTTATCCCCACAATCTCAAACGCATAAACCCTTAAAGGCGTAAATTCCTTAATCTTTATAAGGCGGTGATACATTCTTCTTGGTTCACGTGCAGAAAATACCATTCGGTCTGTAAAACTCTTCCTTAATTGTGGACGATCTGCTAAACTGGGCTGGTTTTATTCCCTTCATAGCGTCCTTGTTCTTCCAGCCATATTCAAAGGAACTGGTGATGGGGAATTCGTATTTATTTTCAGGAATAATGGTTTTCCTCTTTTCTAAATATGCATATCTTCCCCCGCCGTCTGCACTAAATCCGTCATACAACAATTTCCTCGTACGATGGGAAGCAGGGCGCATTTCTTTTAGGTAAATCTCTGGCTCGCTTGGTTGCTTGATGCTCACTTTCTTGTCTTCATTCTTCTCCGACTTCTCATCCATCTTTAACTTTAATTTCTCCTCAAGGTTTCTCATTACTGGCTCAACGTCGATGCCAGCTTTCTTCGCTTTTGTCTTTCCAAAGCTACCGCGAGCGAACTCCTTGGAGTATTTCGTCTGCCAGGCAAGTCGCACCATGGCCTCTTTATGAATAGATTCCTTCCAGAAATTCTGACGCTGAGTGTCCATGTTTAACTCTCGCACCATCTTGTGATCTTTTCGTAAAATTAAACCTCAAATTCCAGCACAGAGAAACTGCACCTCTGATAATAAACTTCTCAACAAACCGCAGCTAGTTGCTATGGTGATCATCGGGACGGGACTCATTCTGGCCAGCGGGAAGATTGTCTCCCCAGTTCTCACAATTTCCGGCGTGTCTTGTGCATCGGCTCGGTTGGAATTGGTCAAGTCGGTCGTCACTAAACAGCTTTTATCGAAATTCAGACCTTAGTCAGATCTGATTCAAGGAAGAGTGGATCCCTTAGCAAATCAAGGGGGCCAGTTACTTACCGAAATCACAACCAAAACTGTATACGCAATTATAAAAGTTTTAGTGGTCTTAAAACATGAATAGTTAATGCAGGGCTAACCCCAGAAAAATTAGTTGGAGAGGTGTAGTTCTAAATTTTCCCACCGGACAAATGTCTGGATTAAGTTCGACGTATGTGCGTTATCCATAAAGGCCGTTTCACTTATGGTGGAATTTAAAGGACGAAGTTATAATTCCTTAGGAAGAAATTCTAACTGGATTTTGGCTACTACGAAAGTAATTACCATGATTTTTGTGGATGTACGTTTTTGGTATTTGTGGTAAAAACCAGTTTCACGGGTTGAATGACGAAAGCGAAGGTCACTTTGAGTCAATGTCGAGAGCTTGAGGAATTTAGATTTGCTGGATACTTTCTTTCTAACTGTTATACATCACAATTAATAAAACTGCGCATTGGCTCCAAAGTTTCTCACAAGCATGCGCTGAGAAAAGGCGCAAGTGTTTACATGGCAAAATATCCATCTCGCTTGAGCGAGATCCCAGCTATTTTTGCCGAGATCTCGGCAAGGCGAGTTACCCGCTTGTGCCATATAAACAGTCAACCGGGAAAAGCATTAATTTCCTATTGTAGTCGGGATCTCGCCTTCGCCAAATAACTCGGCTTGCCGGGTTACTCGCTTCCATATAAACAGGCCCTTAGAGTTGTTTACGAAGATCTCTACCACCGGCTGCAATTAAATAAGAGCTTACACGAGATAAAAAGGCATACCTCAAACGTTTTTAGCAATGAACGTGGAATAAGACGACTAGTGGACGTTCGTCTAGCTCGTCCTCTCAGAAAAACGATTTCTGAGCCCTAGGCGGGAATCGAACCCACATCCTTCCGATGACCGGTGAGACTCTCTAACCATTGAGCTACCACGACTCAGATGGTGAGCTAGGGTGCAGGTTCGTGGTATGTACTCTCATTATCATATCGTGACTTCCGCTTAGGCAGTACATACGACGAACCTGCACCCTAGCTCACCATCTGAGTCGTGGTATTTCAATGGTTAGAGCGTCTCACCGGCTATCAGAAAGTTGCGGGTTCGATTCCCGTCTAGGGCTCTGAAATCGTTTTTCTGAGAGAACGAGCTTGACAAACGTCCACTAGTCGTCTGAGATTTACCAAGCTGCCACATGAACTGAGTTCGTGTTCGACATTAAGTATAAACGAGGTAGCTCGTATACGTACAGGTTATAATTATCGAGGAAAGAAGAATGACATACGGAATTTGACGGGTTGGCAAGGCAAGAAAATGTATAAAATCGAATTCCTCTTTTTTTCTGAATTCTCAGACGGATACGACATCCTCTTCCTAGCTGGTAATACTAACTGTAACCGTTTAGCACATAGAGTATTCATGTTTTGGTATAATACATCCAAGAAAAGTCTAGGTCGAAATCTGCATTTACAGAAAATAATGGTACAATTAATTTTAACAAGCGTTTTCATAAACTTATCTTTTCTTATACTTTTGCAAGTGGGGTTAAAAGTCCATAAACAAAAGCATTTTTTTAGATGTTTAATAGTATGCAAATCAAACGTTTTTCTTCCAGTTTCTATTTAACTGATCAAATCAAACTGTTTGTCCATATTCACTATATTAACGGAAGAGATTCGAATATAATCAACTTCTTTTTATCAAAAGCAAGAACCACGGCTGGAAAACACGTAGAAGAGGTATATATTATAAAAAATTTATTGAAGAGATAATATTTCGTTGCCACTAACACAACATCATCAGAAAATGAAGTAAAGCGTTATAAAGACTAAAGATAGGTAGTATTACAGATTAATTTAGAGGAGGTGTTTGAGAGGAAGTAAGAGGAGAAAAGACGTCAGAAATGGCAAGAAGTAAGTCAGAAGAAAGATAGTGGGACAGAGCTTATAGGTTAGAATTGAGTGTTGGTTTGAGTTTTTGAATAAGTAGGCTTTCTTTTACAAAGAGATTGCAGCAAGAAGAAACCGAAGAAGAAGAAAGCATAGTGAAGTCATTGGGTTAGACAGGGTGACCAGTATTTTTTTACGTCAAGGGAAACCTTAAGATTCTGTGAAAACGTCTTACCCCAAAAAATAACGGATGAATTTATCTACACAGTACAGAGGATAGCCGTTGAGTACAGATATTTTCTTAAAGTTTCTCAAAAAGATAATTTATTTCTCCATTCCTTTCACTGAACAACATCCAGATACGCACCGAAATCCGTAAGCTTTGTTCTAGTGCCTTTCTTCAAATTTCTGTTAGGTTTTTTCTGTCGCCCGTCACTTGGTTCGTCACACTTTTTTGCTTTTAGGGATAGATTTCACAAGGGTCTTAGATCTCGTGTTGTCTATAGTTTCAATTCTCGATGACATAGGGCATCGTATGTTAGCCAGACAAGCTAACTTCTTCATACACCAATCTCTGATAACCTGAGAATTTTTGCCCTTACTGGGAAAAAGCGTGTCAACACTTCACCGACCAGCATTCTCTCGCAGCAGCACGATACTGGTCACCCTGTCCGACTCTATGACTTCACTATCCTTTCTTGTTCTTCGTCTTCTTCTAGTTGCGATCCCCTCGTAAGAGAAAGCCTACTTATTCAAAAACGCAAACCAACACTCAGTTCTAACGTGAGCTCCGTCCCACTATCTTTCTTCTGACTTCTCGTCACCTCTGACATCCTTTTTCCTCCCACTTCCTCTCAAACGCCTCATTAGTAAATTAGTCTCCATAAGACTTTACTTTAGTCTCTGATGACGTTGCGTTAATGGCAACGAAACGTTAGATCTTTCATAAAGTTTTAGTAATATTAGGTCTCTTCTACGTGTTTTTAGCAGCAGTTGACTGTTATCTCTTCGATGAGGAAATCGGATACTCCTCATTGATACTTAAAGCCAGATACTTACAAATGGCGTTCACTCCCATGGTGAGTCTACAGGGTCCAGGCTAAGTCCCAACGCTCAATTCCGACAAGCGAATTCGAGTCTTTAGAAAATGACTCGAAAGTGAGTCCACATCGTACCTCGAGTTGGACTCAAATCCCACAGCAATGTTAGTCACATTCAACTATAATTTATTAAATACAACAATACTTTAATAGTTCAAATATAAGCGGCCGATCTTGATGGGCATTTACAATGGCAAGCCGAAGGAGAGCCGTTATAAATGCGAATATTTGAACTTATCAAATGAAAAACAGAATGAAACTTACTAGTATTCTTGACTTTGATAGAGAGCATTAATAAGGCTAATCAGTATTCTTAATTTTTGATGGAAATTACACATGTCCAACTGTGATAAAATATAAACGGATTTGGTTTGAAAACCGTAGAAAAGGTGAAAACAGGTAATCTAAACACAAAAAAGCTAGATTTGAGCCACCGGAGTCTGTTACCTTTTATAGAATATTCATTTTTCATTAATCAATACTTTATCCGTAATTACAAATATTGATTGAATATTTTTAATTTTCCGCGTTCAATTATTGAGTATTTAAGTAATATTTAAAAAACGAGTAGGAGTGTTTTATCGGATATAAAACACGGGGTGACAGAAATCATGTACGCGGTCAAATTTTTGACCGCTTACATGACACTTCTGTTTTATTCGAAACCATGTCTTCAACAACTTTAAATTATTCATTCATGTAAATATTATTCACCTAACGTGCTGTTATTCTTAGAAGCTCTTTACATTAAGTTTAATTCTCCTGAACTGAACGTTGATCTTAAAGCCAGTAAAGAACTTGCACTATTTTCCTAATTCTCACCTCCTCTTCTCCACAGTCACTTACTATTTTCACCACCTTATCACCCATTTCCGTTCCACTCTATTGCTTTACCAATGTCGGTTTACAGTCATGTTAATTAGGCTTATTCAGAATGATGTCATCCACCATGTACACATAAACTCTGCATACTCGATGTAAATTTAATTGGCCTGATGATGGTTTTGAAATAAAACCAAAATATTACTGATTCAACTCTCGTCTTGACCTTGACTCGTATTCTGAATTTAAGGTATTCCTCTTCGGAAGATATGACACGGTTATTATTTTCCTTTGTATTTTGCTCAGGAATTATGAATATACTTTTGCAGTACTATTTAAAAAGCAAGTAGGAATTTCATTATAGAATTAATGAAACCATTTACTGTCACTGAATTTTATTATAGTTTATCATTTTGCTTTAGATTCAATAAAACAAGCACTAAGAGTTTTTAAATGTCTTCAAAAACGACCCCTTTTACGCGCTAATTGACGAAAAAAGTTTGAAAATCAATGTATTGCAAACCTTGGCCAAAATTGGGGAATTTCACATTGCTGAAAAATTTGTAAAAAACCTAAGCATCATAAGTTAACACATAACCCTTCATGCGACATCAGTTTTCATAAGGTAGCTCCTTCATACATTTAAAAATATGAAAAACGGAAAGCCATACGTACAATTTGTTTGTTTCTTTTAACGCTTCGACATTTTCACGCAGTTGTTTAGATACGCTCTTCTGCTTACTAAGTTCTTCTTCATGCAACTCGAAATTGAAATCTTTTTCTTCTGTGAGGGCTTTCAACTCAATCGTCATGGCCTAAGGAAAGACGACGAACCATTAAAATGTGTATTGTCAAAGGGCACATGACTCGTAAATTAAGTTTATCTTATTTGAAAGAACTCTTAAAAGAATGGCGAACGTCAGTTTACTGTTCCTCCATATTTCACTCAGTTCTTGAGATATTTAGATTTATGTGATATTCAAATGAGATATTTTATGACGTCCTATTGTCTACATACTACTTTAAAATTGTTGCAACTGAAGAGCCAGGTGGGAAACGAAGTTTAGTTAAAAATATAATAGCCCAGCAAACATGTTTATATAAAGCCATAATGGAACCATATCTGTAAAAAAGATTTTATTGACTAACGTTTCGTTACTTAACCAGTTACATCATCAGAGAAATTATTTAGAGGAGTCGAGAGGCTTAAAGAGCTAAGTGTTACAAAAATAGTGATGAAGAAATGTCACTTGGTCTTGCAGCTAATCCTTTGTGACATTCCTTCTTCACTATTTTTGTAACAGTTAGCTATTTAAGCCTCTCAACTCCTGTAAATAATTCCTCTGATGATGTTACTGGTTAAGTAACGAAACGTTACTTATTAAAATTTTTTAAAGATATGGTTCTATTACGGCTTTATTTAAACTTGTTTGCTGGGCTATTATACTTTAGAATCGTTTATACCTTGAAGATTATTAAACGAAATCATTTGTAACATGTCTTTAATGTTTAAGTCTACGACCCGTACCAATGTGCAAAGTTCCAAGTGATTTCGTTCAATAATCTCAAAGATATAAACGATTTTAAAGTATTGTGTAAGCAATATGACGTCAAAAGTTATCTAACAAGAATATCATATAAATATAAATATCTAAAGAACGAAGTGAAATATGGAAGAAGAGTAAATTGCCGTTCCCCATTCTTTTAAGAGTTTTTTTAAATAAGATAAACTTAACTTACGAGTCATGTGCCCTATAAACGCAGACAAAGGAAAATAACTGTCAGGATATC
>JBAHVQ010000514.1:591046-618983 GCA_036872915.1 Nanipora kamurai
CGTGACTTCCGCTTAGGCAGTACATACGACGAACCTGCACCCTAGCTCACCATCTGAGTCGTGGTAGCTCAATGGTTGAAGCGTCTCACCGGTCATTAGAAGGTTGCACGTTCGATTCCCGTCTAGGGCTCAGAAATCGTTTTTCTGAGAGAACGAGCTTGACAAACCTCCACTAGTATGAACGTGGAATAACTGGTTAACGATGTGCCCCAATTTACATCAAACGTTTATTTAACAACCTGGCTCTGCATATCCTTCGTTATGCACGATCATG
This sequence comes from Nanipora kamurai, assembly GCA_036872915.1. Lineage (NCBI taxonomy): Eukaryota > Metazoa > Cnidaria > Anthozoa > Scleralcyonacea > Helioporidae > Nanipora > Nanipora kamurai. The sequence continues at coordinate 591,321 of JBAHVQ010000514.1, forward strand.
TTTAACGAGCCTAGGCGTTTAAGCTATGACACATTGCAAGAATAAGCTTGTTCAGCGAGTGTCACTGGTCATGACCATGGAAACATTGCTTGGACCCAACGTCAAGTTCCTCCCTTAGAAGATCTTCCTGAAACCGCCATCTTTTCGGCAGTCTAACTTAATCAGCCGCTATCTTGCCGATTTGTCATGTTCGTTTGAACGATGACTTGCAAGAGGAACTGACACAAAAATGCGCGAACGGAGTTGAAACTAATAAGCAAGACGTAGAAAAATTTTAAAAATTTAAAAAAAATTCAAAATATGTAAAATTCAAAGCTATGTGTTCATCCTCAAGACATCCTCAAGTGCTCGGCTTGGTACCTCACTGACGTGCTCGATTAAATTAGTCCTAAGTTAGGTCAAATTGAAATATCGTTTCGTTATGCTCACCCTAGCCCGCGTATAAAGCTGTAAAGATGTTCCTAATTTTTATTTTAAGTGCTAACATCCAAATCACGAAAACTGAAGGGATTTTGAAGGTTTGTAGTCACGCAGGTGGCGTTACATAATGTAGACCTCGTCAAACTCGTCAAAATCTGGAAAGGAGGCGAACCCTGTTTTAGTAGTCGTCATACTTGTATTGAACATAATGATCCGGTCGGACTCCTACTGATGTTATTCTTCGACGACATTTATCTGACATCAGCTGTTGGCAACCACCGTCTTTTAAAATCGTGTCCGGTGTCTCTGGATTTATTCACATCATGGCAAAACTAACTTGTGAAAGCGACTTTTAAAATTAAATACCTCATTTTGTTTGCAATGTTCGAACGGTTGTCGTATTGCCGCAATAAATTTACCGTGAATCCAAAGATAGACAGTCCTTGGTCGTGGTTTGTCACACTTTCTTGCTTTCTTGCTCATGCTGTAACCTTTGGCGTGACTTATGCATTTGGAATTTTTTATGTCGCCTTGTTGCAAGAATTCCCTGGAAAAGAGAGTCAAGCCGGTAAGCGATCGACTTATTACATTTTACAGTTCTCAGACTACCGGCTTGATTAATTCATAGCAACTTATGTAAATTTTTAGTCGTAAAACTTACAAATGGTGGAAAGTGTTGTGGTTTATTCAATGTTTAACTCGAAGCGTTAATTCTATAATCAGACCATTTAAACATTTTAACCATCTCACAGTTCATTTCCCACGATACTTGCTCAACTATCACATGTTTTGCTAAGTAAGCAAACTTCGAACCAACAGGTTCAAACGTGCGCTTCCTTCGTAAAATACATGCGTAAAATGATAACCTCTGAAACTTTTCTCTCAAATTTTAACCCTACCGTATACCCTTATGTATCTTCATTTTACTATTAATTTTAAAACCAATGCGATGTTTTCTCAGTTCTCAATAAAATCGTCAGCGTAGCATCTTAATTTTTAGTTCGGGGAAAAAAAATCCTGTTTACCCTATAAAATGGGAAACAACATTGATATTGTGGTGAATTGCAAAGCTCTACCGCTTGACAACGCCATTCAATGTCTTACGTGCATAAGCTTTGGCCATTTGTCAGATTTGGTAAGATCAAAGAGTTCGAAATATGTTTTGGCAGGTTTCGGTGGTTTTTCTTTGAGCAGGCAGGAGTTAGCCTGAGCAACGAAAAGGGAAAAACCTGTTTCGTGCTGCATGAATGAATATCGCGTGTTGTCGTGTGGCTGCAAGATACTGACTACGTGATTGTCAGCCCTTTCGTTGTGAGTTATAAGCTACTGTTAAGTTGTTAAATATATATATATCAACAAATAATAACGGAAATAACAGATTGATAACAACTTCGAAGTAAAGCTACAGTAGTTCAAATGTAATTCTCCCTCCAATTCCTATGAGGTTGTGGCTCCGGTGAAGACAAGATGTATTTTTTTCTTTTTCGCAATCAGTAAAAAAATCCATATCTACGATACCAAATCGTCAAATAGTTTTCTATAGCCTTATGCAATCCGTCAACTATTGTGCAAAAGGTATTTTTAAAATTATCAACAGACCACAAACAGATAATGGGTATTCCTCATCACTTAAACCTCGGTCAAACGCCGTATGATACGCGTATCGCGAATCCCGCAAATGCGCGAGGCTCTCGCGGGCTTTTTGATAAGAACAATACTCCTCTGCATACCTGGTATCCGGAGATTATCGATAGAAATCGGGAGAGCGGGAAATATGTTTCCAAAGAGGGAAACAAAGTATCCCGACTCCCGACGAGATCTAGAGACTTGACAGGTATGTACTTTGTATTTAAACAACTCCTCTTAAACCGTGTGTATTGGTGGGTTACATTTGGGTCTGTACTGGAGATCTTTTACCAAAAGAATTACATTAGTACGCGGCCGTCTCTTGCTCAACATGTTTTTGTTTTGCCAACGTAAACTACGTACAAGCTACTCGACTGCCTCAGCCTTGTTTCCAAAATTATAGCTTCGTCAATACGGATTAAAAAATATTGTGACATCACTGGTTTTGCGAACTAATAATTCTTTTAATGATTATGATGAGAACACATAGTCGATACAGTTTGAAACTTGGTACTTAGAAATAGACAAAGAGGGGGTTTAAGGTCCCCCCAGCTTCGGCAAAGAAGCAAATATTTAAGTTTAACTTCGGAAATAATTAAAGAATTAAGGGAGGAGGAGAGAGAAAGAGAAAGAAAGACAGAGATACAGAGAGAGAGAGAGAGAGAAAGAGAAAGAGAGAGAGAGAGAGAGAGAGAGAGAGAGAGAGAAAGAGAGAATGTGTGTTGCGGAAGAAGAAGCATCAAAGTCTTAATTATAATTATTTTATTTTTACCACCTTCTTCATTTGAAAAGAATTCACAGTGCTGTCACAATGTGGGTTGATATACATCTAATAATCTGGTAGGAAATCATTTCCCTGAGCAAAACATTCTCATTGACATGACGCTGTAAGCACGCGGATAATCAGGTTGTGTGCATTTAGTTTACTACGGCAAAACACCAGCAGTTAAGTTTGACGTTCAGCCGACAGTTACTTACATGTGATCTCCATTCGTTTCTATTCAACAGCTTGGATTGTCAGCATCAATTTGAGCGTAGTAATGATACTGAGTCCAATGACGATCTCCCTCTGTCGGCGATTCACACCAAGAGTGGTATGCTGTTGTGGAGTTATGATTGCTTCAACTGCTTTCTACTTAGCTTCAATGGCGACGAGCATGTACATTCTGTACCTAACTTTCGGCATCATGTACGGCATTGCCATTAGCCTCACCTACCTTCCTACACTTCTGGTGGTAAAGACCAACTTCAAGAGACATCTGGCTGTGGCCTATGGAATAGGCATTGCCGGGTCGGGGTTTGGTGCAATAGTGTTCAGTCTCCTGATCTCGTCTCTGGTAGAAACCCGTGGCTGGCGCGGGGCATTGCACGTGTTAAGTTATCTGACACTCGGTTTAATTGTCTTTGGCCTGATTCTCTTTCCGAGCGTCCAGGAAGCCCAATCGACGGATTTAAAATCCAAGGAGGCATCACTATCACCAAAAAAAGCGATTTTTCGAAGAATACGGATATCTATCCCGCCACCTTGGCGTAACAAGGCGTTCGTCATGTCGGCTGTAGCTTTTTTTCTTACATTCTTTGTGAACTCGATAATATACTGCCATTTGGTGAGTATTTTTTTTATATTTTGCTACTGAGGAGTTGCGCTCCAGCCTCAATGATATCATACTTGATCTAGACTGATATAGGGAGTAACTACTACTTCGTACTTGACATATACATGTACGTATACCTATACATATACACATGCACATACACGTACACACACACACACATACACATACATATACAGATATACATATACATATACTTTTACGTGAGACTCTATTTATAAGCGATCTTAAACCTTCTTTAAATGGTAATATTGGCACTGCTCCACTTTTTCTTTTGTAATTCTTAGCTTGTAACAGTATCCCACTTTGATAGTTAATTTAATCATAGTTCATGTCAACTTCGTAACTAGATATCTAGGCTCTCTGCACTCATGTAATCATTATTTCTCTGAAGATGTTGTGTTAACAACAAAACGTTAGAACCTGTAATAAATATTATGATTTCATTCGTGTTTTACTTGCTGTGATGGCTTTTGTCAAAATATTATGCTGGGCATTGGTATTTATACTAAGATTACGATTCCTGCCTGGTCAATCGATTGCTGATATACATATACATATACAAATACATAATATAATATAAACAAATATGTAAAGTTTACAAAATGAGTAGCCATTCTGTCTTGGGATATACAGATTTATACCCCGATACAGAACGGACACCAATTTGGTAAACTACTTATAAAACATCCATTATTAGTACATTATAGATTGACATTTCGTAGACAGAAAAGTTAAAACAAGTTATCTGCACTCTTGACTTCTTCCTGTCCGTATAGGCCCCGAGTGACCCATGGGGACTTTAGTATTTGACTCTGGCTAACGCCAGACGATTTTACTCGTCAAGGGAAAAGTCCCCGGACAGGAAAGTTAAGTGCTCAATTTGAGTGTGAGGGAACGGATGTACAACTGGTTGATACAGTCACTAGAGACTGTTAATGTGATACAGAACTGATTTTTAATTAATCAGTCCTGTATCATGCTACAGAGAAACTGATTAAAGTTTTATTTCTTTTGAACTTGCCTAATGAAGTATCGGTGGTGTGCAGCCAATCCCTCGAGATTCAAAGGACAAAGATATTTTCGCCATGTTGGATGAAATTATAATTGCAGATGAAGAAAAACCTTCGTTAAGTTCGTCCAACATTGGCGACCATGACGTAACGTGCACACCACCTATTAATAAATTTTAGTTTTATATGAATATACATATACATGTGATTCGAAAAGAATAAATGTCCGTTTTTTTCCCATTCCATGTACCATCATTGTCTACGTAGTCCTAAAAGAACCTTTACTTCTCGTTTCACCGTCTAGGTTAACTTCGCCGTTAAACAAGGACTAGACATCTCGACAAGCGAAAAACTGCCGTTATTTCAAGGTGTTGGATCGACAGTAGGTCGTCTTATCATCGGATGGGTTTCGGCTATACCTCGTATAAACCAGCTGTATGTGTCTCAAGCCGTTTTACTTGTGCTTTGCGTAGCAATAACGCTATGTCCACTGGCCAGTTCTGCAGCATCGCTTATCTGCTTCGCTGTTGTGTTTGGTGTATTTGATGGCGCTATCGTAGTTTTGATTCCCATAGTGGTGGATTACGTATCTCCAAATCAAGCTCAAGCTTTACAAGGTCTTGGCAATTTATTTGCTACGCTAAGTATTCCTTACGCTTTGGGTTCTCCATTTGCAGGTAAGATGAACAAGTGTTCGGGGTAGTAGGTAACTGACAGATGTAGTGCCACTGTGCGGAGACAACGATGATTGGCTTCTCAATTTTTTACCCCAAACCATTTTCTTTTCGGAAAGCACTCATTTTTCTAAGTTATATTTGACTAGGGGGCTTGCACTCCTGCATGTTACAATAAAAAAGATTTGGATAAAGTCTCAGATGCCTGGGGTCTGGTTACATTCAAGCGAGCTGGCCCGATGGCTTAGTTTGACCGCTTGCCGAGGTCGAGTTTCAGCTTGTTTCCATTTAATCGATTTTTTATCATAAGAGGATAAATTGTTTTCCCAGCCAGTTTTCACTTTGTAACTTCAATAGCTTGAGTCATATCTTTGCAGCATGGCCCGAATAACGATGATTACCAACTTTGGCAACAGATATGTAAACCCACCCCTACTTTTAATCAATTCGTAAGACTCCATTTACAGGGGAACGCAAGCATTCCGTTCCGACCCAAAAAATCCGTATGAGGAGGAGTCTGTGTTCACGCGGAAGAGGATCAAGTTCTTCCAAACCGGTCCAAAATCTGGATCGGTTTCAAAGATGAACCATAAAATGCAACGGCGCAGATTTCAAATAAACCAAACCAAAGTTTCCATCGTACAATAGTGATGGGTATTCGAGGGGTTGGAGACAATACGGTTAAACCTGTCTCCCATTCCACTAGTTACATAATTTCCCAAATTCTATAAAATAGTTGGAAATGGAGGGTTCGTATATTTTATGCACGAGTGCTAAGTATGAAATATTCTTACTTTCTTACCGTTCAGGTTGGTTGTTTACCATCACGGGAAGTTACTATACTGTGTTCTTTGGTTCTGGTGCAGTTCTCTTTGTTGCTTCTTGCGCACTGTCTTTGGCTCACCTCCTGCGGTCACTACCCGATCCTGCCACTACGGTCGACATTTTGAAAGATGTCGCCGTGTTGTCGGTGAAGGACTGCGAGCCAAATAACCCAGTGAATCCGAAGAGCAATGGGTTAATGAAATCAAGAATGTGCAGCTTGCTGGATCTTTCGGTCGAGCTTTACTCGGGAACTACCAACACCACGGCTGACAAGAAATGCTGTTCGTATTGCAAGGACGTGCTGCTTTACGTTCCATCTGTGAAATTTACAGAACAAAATAAATCTTATAAACAAAACCGTGAGAAAAAAGTGTCGGTGGACAACATACTAAGCAACCACCTTTACACTGATATCCATGGTCAGATTTCTGGATTAACCCAAAGTGGACAAAACACAGGCTTGTCATTTTCTGCAACAGCAGGACATGCTCCAAATGTAGTGAGTGTTAAGTGCAATGTCTCCTCAAAAGATCGCATGATTGACACAAGTTCTGCGGATACTGCTGGTGATTCGTTAAGAAAGGGTTGCTTTAATATTAGCGTCGATGACTCTGGTTATGCTTCAGCAACTGCGACGGCAAGCTTTGAGGACAGCGATTCATACAGCTGTTGGTCGCAATACGACAGAGATTCTTTTCACAGCCGCTAGTTTGATGGGTTCCAACAAACTTTCGGTCATCCAGTAACCGCCAAAACCGCAAATAAGAAAAGGACTGGCAAATGACCTATGCTTTAAGTACGGCTTTCATGCTGCTTAGGAGGCGTAGAAACAAGAACTTGGAATAACCAAGGCCTTTGTGAAGACTTTAAGATATGTGGCAGCTGCTGGAGACCAAACTTCCTAGTTGCAGGTTGATTACCTTTGCCAAACTAGATAAACCGCCCCAGTGTAGTCGGCTTTTGCTTCAGGGAAAATATGTGGACCTACTGGAAATGAACGGTCCATCATCTATAATCAATCCTTGAAACATCCAGATCCAATTGCAGAAACATTGACTGAGTTAAATCTTTTCAAGCATTGGGAAGCGATTTGCTAAATGACGGTTCATCGTAGTCCAGTGTCTTATCTACTATACTATGGTACACGGAACTTATTGTTCAGTCGCGCTTGGTTTTGCTGACGTAGTATTTTCACAACAGAACGGGGAATTTTAATGTGGTTCAACTATTGTATCTGTATTGTGTCTGTCTGTCTGTCTGTATGTATATATGTATGTATTTGTGTCTGTTTGTCTGTATGTCTGTCTGTTGTATGTATTTATGCCTGTCTGTATGTTTGTATGTATGTCTGTCTGTATGTATGTGTGGGTGGGTGGGTTTTGGGTGGGTGTGTGCGTAATGTATGTATGTATGTATGTATGTATGTATGTATGTATGTATGTATGTGCGTAATGTATGTATGTATGTATGTATGTATGTATGTATGTATGTATGTATGTATGTATGTATGTATGTATGTATGTATGTGTGTATGTGTGTATGTCTGTCTGTGGGTGCGTGTGTATGTGTGTGTAGTGTGTGGGTATGTATGTATTTATTATGTGTGTGTATGTATGTATTATGTGTGTGTGTGTATGTGTATGTGTGTGTGTGTGTGTATGTATGTATGTATGTATGTATGTATAAATGATATAAAAGTAAAGTGCTACGTAGTATTGAACGACTTGTAGAAAACAAAAAGGATTGTAAAGTTGCTGGAACTTAGACCTAGAAAAACTGATCCTGTTGCCAGGAATTTGCCCCCCGATTGCTTTCTCAACACTTCACAAGTTTGGTTTAGTTTAATACTTTATTGTAAAAGCTTCTCGATTCTCGCAGCGTTTTATTTCATATTTTCTGTCTCACTTTCTCTCGACAAAATCACACCTTTTCCGCTAGACAACCGCACCTTGTCACCTCCAATGGTTGGAAAACTTGCGCTGTAATAAAAATTTCTGTCTTGGAATAAAACAAAAGTACTGAAATGTGTCTCTAAGTTTTCTACCCTTACTTAGTAACTAGATCATTGCTCACTTGTAAACCTCAATCTGCTGGTCTGGTTAACTATGGTCTTTCTAGTGTCCATCAATTTTCGGATGTCAAATGATTTACTGATTACTGTTATAGACTTTTAAACTTTCCGCACACTTCATTCTCGAGATAAGAGAAAATAAATTTATAAGAGATCTAACTAAAATCGACAAGCAATTGAAGTCTGATTCTACCAGGAAAGAGTCAAGAACATATAATTTGAAACCTCATAGTTGTTTGGGTGTAGATTCACCTGCTGTCAGAGTTCGGTGACTCACCCAACTCTTAAATACAATAATAATACAGTGTATATTATTTAAAACTGGAGTATTGGATAATGCATTTCCACAGCTTTGATTGGCTTAGCGGCCATTGGATCTCAGCCAATATATCATGCCCTACAACTCGAGCGGAAGTTAAACGATGGTACCCAACGTACGCTCGTGGAATAATTGTTAAACATAGAGATGCTTTTACACAAACTTATGATGAAAATTATTACATAATAATGAAACTAATCCTTGAGTATGCTGGTTGGAGTTGGTGGGCGTGTCAGTAGGTTTTAAACTCTTTCCCAGTCTACTTCTCACTCGCCTTGCCACGTCTGGTCTGGTACTTGTTAGTGCTCGCTAGGGCGATCTACAGTAGTGCAGAGAAAAAGTAAGCGATTTGGGAAAAATCTTATTGAAGAACATGTCTTCCGAGGTAGGGTACCATCGTCCTGACCAAAAAAAGCTGCAGCTACTCAACGATATCGCTAACAAGATGCGAATCCACAGCATCGAGTCCACGAATGCGTCCAAATCAGGGTAAGGCTTTAGTATTTGTTTCCTGTATCAAAGATGCCGAGCAGAATGTTCTTTTCTTGATAAAACATCATGTATTTTCACTTCTTTAGTCATCCGACGTCATGTGCATCCATGGCAGAGATAATGTCGGTGCTGTTTTTCCACACAATGCGATACAAAGGTACAACCGATGGACACTTATATTGGAACCTTATCATCTCATACGTTGATGAGCGTTGTTAAGTGGACGTGCAAGCACGAAGCTGCATTTGAGTGTTTTGAAAAGTTGCACGTACATTGGATCAAGACCTAGACTCTTAGCTGAGCTTATTGTTGTTGCTTTAAATCGTTATTTTAAAACTGGATTTCCCGTAGTTTCCTTGTTGGAGCTGAGATAAATTCTCTACTCGTCACGCCTCTGTAAATTCAAGTTACATAACTGCATACTAAACGAGTTTTGAAGCCGCGATGTTTGTTGTCAATACTCTCTTGAGTTGTATTTTGAAACGATTTCTTCGCATCAATTCCATTCGCAAAGTTAACTTTATCTAGTAATTAGTAGTGGATAAAGTTTAAGTTAATTATACCCAAAATGATCTTAGCGCAACATCTTAATTCCCTATTTCCTGGAAGCTGTATTTCCTCTTTCGTTTCATTTTGTGCATTTTAGCTTACAACCTTTTGTTCTGGACCCAGGTCAGGTTACATAATTTTGTTGAAAGTCTTGAGTAAGATTATATGAGTTGTATATTCTAATTTTCTAATTATTTAAATGATGCAAAAACTAAATGTTGCAGCTGGTAAACAACCCAAGAATGGGGAGTTCTTATTGGTGAATGACTAAGTGAATAGTAGCAGTGCTTCAAAAACTTGTTAATATTCAATGAGAATATTCTTGGCAAATATTGGCTGTATGGCTGTATGTACTTGGTCACGTGCAAGGGCTTTTACAAAGTTTTTATAGAGGGCTATTATAAAGCTTTCAGAAAGATAGAATGTCTTGAGATTAAGATCTTATATAAAGAATATATTTATAAACACTGAATTTATGTATTTTGAGGTTGCAGTTTGATACTGTCTTAGAAAGTTATAGAAAATCTTGCTGATCAAATTATGGAATGCTGAGGACTCAGAAAAACTTCTGAAGGTATGACTATGAGTCCCATCTGGAGCTCAGAGTTTTTGAGTCCATGATGATTCACAGTTTGATCAGGAAGACTTTCATGAATTTTATATAAAAGCATTAAAATTTTACACTAATAAAGGATTTAGAATTAATATCTATGTAAAACTACTGTATTTCAATCTGTTATTCTGCAATTTACATATTTTGTCATTTATGTTTTAATGGTTGATATGGGGAAGTCTTGCTCTTTCCTTATTTTAGTGTCTGATCCAAGAGATGCATCCAGTGATCGTTTTGTTTTGTCCAAGGTAAGCTTAAAATAATGATTTTGTTGCATTACTAATAGAATTCAAGTAGAACAAATGTTTCATTATGTTAAGGAATTCCATTCTATTGGTACAGGTAGCTATTACTGCATTAATCTATTAAGGGCAGGTATTCTATTCTGTTAAATAAAATTGTCCCATAGAACTGATAGAATCCTAAAATGCACCCTTGCTCCTCAATGGAATAAAATATTGCAGCAATCATAGTGACTACAGGATTTCCCCCAGGCTTTTGGGAAGGTCAGTGGGGTGTTCCAAGTTTTTCAAGGTCATTATATTACCATTCCCAAGCAAAACAAGTGAAGGTATAATGCCAAATCTATTGGTGACCTGGAATAAGTTATAACTGCTGATAGTTGGATGGCTAGAAATTCCTTGGGAATTTATATAATGTGTGTTCATGCAATCTGGTGTATGTCAGGTACTGTTTTTTGTTTAAACAGTCAAACTTAAATTTTATGAGATGAGTGGTACTATAAGTTCAAATTTAATGGCTAGTTAAAATTTAATCTTGATTGTTCAAATAATGGAAAGACTAATCAGCCAGATAAGCTGTCAAGACTTTCAATGACAAACACCAGATACTATTAAATAATGAGATCAAATGGTTTTATTTTATTCTTTCCCAGGGTCATTCAGCTCCAATTCTTTATGCTGCCTGGGCAGAAGCTGGTCTTTTTCCAGTTTCAGATTTGTTGAACCTCAGAAAAATTGACAGTGATTTGGAAGGACATCCAACTCCAGTGAGCGAAACTTTTATTTTTTTTAAGTGAATGCAACTGATTCTTTTTTGTATAATGGCACAAGCTTACCTGTTAGCTTTTCAACTTGTCTTGTTGTCTGTAAACCTGCTTGATTGTTCTTTTTATGTGTGTCTGTCTTAGAGAATAATTTGTTTGTCTGCTTTGAAAAACCTTGTATAGGATTATCTGTTTGTATGATAAAATTATCTGCTTAACTGTAATAACTGCTATCAAGCTATCATATCCCCTGATATATGTATGTATATATATATATGTACATATATAGCAATAATTTATTTGAGGTTATCTAATACTTACAGGTTGTCATTACACTGTGTTTCATGCTTTCACAATCATCAGATGACTAAGTTACCTCAACATTCAACTGAGTTTATTTACAGTTCTGGTGGCGAGATTAAGAGGTGTTAATTATCGGGTGCTTCTTTGAAGTTATGTAATCAATATTTGTTGATTTGCCGACAGTTTGAAGGCAGTTTGTTACACCTATTAAGTAAATAAATACTACTACTACTAATAATATATAATTTACTTCATTTCTGGAAGTAAACAGTGACAAAGTAGAACAAGATAATTCTGGTGTATACATCCTTTTATTTACTACTTCCAGTACATCTTGTGCTTTCATTCTGTGTATATATATATAAATATTATATGAATAGTAATATTATTGTGTGGTTGTATCTACCTGCTTATATACCACCCTGTCTTTATTAGCTGAACTGATCTTATACTATGTAAAGTTTGTGGAACACCACGTTTTATTTTACTGCTAAGCTTTCGATCTGTTGACCATTGGCAATTGGTCTGATGAAGTCCTGAGTCAACAGGTTGAAAGCTTAGCAGTAAAATAAAACTTGGTGTTCCACAAACTTTACATAGTATATCAATTATCACCATGCAAAACTTTAAAGGATTGAACTGATCTTCTCTCTTATTATGTTGTTCCATATCTGTATCTCTGATGTTTCTTTTTACCCACCAGATTTAATTTGTTTGCTTGCTTGCTCACTTGCAATCTGTTCATCTGTTTATACATGCTCAACTATATAATTTTAAAAAGTATTTCTGGTTGGGGTGTATTTAATGATTTATGCATAATACTTTCTTTAGCGGCTGAATTTTGTTGATGTTGCAACTGGTTCCTTGGGTCAAGGTTTAAGCTGTTCCTGTGGAATGGCATATGTTGGAAAGTATTTTGATAAAGCAAGGTATGCAGGCATTCTGAGTTTGCATTTTCAAAATCTTTTCAATGATGGGGTACAACATTAAAAAAAGCACATGGTGTTGATGAAATGGGGAAATATGTTTACATAACTACAGTTGGAATGAGAAATAGGTCTTGTATCATCTGCTATCAACATATATGTTCAGTGTGTACTTCTAAAATCCATTAAAGTATCGAATCAGACATTTTTTAAATTCTAGATTTAACCCATTAAGGAGCAAGGGTGCACTTTAGTGTTTTACTCTGGCTTACACCAGAAAATTTTACTTGTCATGAGGATGAACCCTGCATGTTAAAGGATTAAACAGAACACCCTAAAGACTACTGTAGTACTGTATTTCTGGGTGGTGACCTGCATGTGGTATTACCCGCACTTGCCAAATTTGGCACCCAGACACATTTGTGCAACAGATTACCCGAACCTCATCCCCAGTTTTACTCTCATTCTTCCTAAATCTACCCTATTTACTGGGAAAGGCACTTGCTGTTTTGTAATTTGGATGCTCTTAAAAGAGTTGCTTTTAAAGGATTCTTTATGATTTTTACTTACCTTGATTCTTGTAAAAGAGCATTTTCAAAATCTCACCTTCCATGTTAATCTCCAGCCATTTAATTCAACACCAAGTTGTTGACTATAGTTAACTTCACTGTCTATTTCACCAGTATACAAAGGGTTTCCACAAGAACTATACAAATGAACTTAGATTGGCAATGTTTTGAGAACAGTATGACCAAATCAGATCAATTTATTTAATAAAATGCAGCAAAACAAGACCCTTTGGATGGGAGCTCTACTAAATTACCATTGATGCCCAATGCCATGATAAATGTGATGAGACACTGGTAAATTTACAACATCACTTGCACCAATTGCTCCTGCCATCACATTACTTGCACTATCCTATTACCTGCAAGTGCTTCAAAAACAGAAAAATCAACAGGTAATCTGTGGATAATTGCCTGGGAAATACAGCAGTTGCAGTCATAGTACTGTCAAAACAAATGCTAATGAACACAGAAAAACTTTACCTAAGTTTGTGTTTTACTTTTAGTAAATAAGTGGTTCATATCTAAATGATTTGAGCTGTGCTTTGCTCAATTTTCAATTCCTAGCAATTTTGAGTTCTTCGTCCAGTAATCTTATATGTAAACTATCCTGTGTAGCTATCGTGTATATTGCCTCATGGGTGATGGAGAATCAATGGAAGGAAGTGTCTGGGAAGCTGCAGCATTTGCAAGTTATTATAAATTGGATAACCTTGTAGCAATCATTGATGTTAATCGTTTGGGACAGAGTGAACCAACAACCTTACAGCATGACATGAATGTATACAAAGCAAGAATGGAAGCCTTTGGGTATGTTTGTTAGCTACTTAGAGGAAATTTATTGCCTCATCTGTTGTCAAGTTTTTGATACATTGTATTAATATATTAGGTAATATTGACTTGCTGGAACCCTTAAATATGTACTGCAAAAATTGCTTAGAAAATTGCTTGTATATTTTAATGAAATAATATCTGTGATAGTAAGTATAACAATTCTAAGTTCTGTTTTAAAATAATGCAAATGTTTGCAGCATTGTATGATGATACTGATGAAGGAGAATTGCATTGAATTGTTAGGAAATGGAAGTGTTACTTCATGTTGTAGGTGTTCCTGCTTTTAGCCAACAATAAAATTCTGTGCTGATAGCACAAGAACTCAATGAAAAAAGGTTAACATTTTAATGCAGTAAAATGATGAACCAAGCTTCTTTATATCATAATTTTTTTCATTTAATCTTTGTCAAAGAAAATACCACTTTGTATTACTTTCATAGTAAATTTTACCAAACACATACTGCTTTCGGGAAACCTGGACTAACTCTTATCTGCCACCAATAATCAGAAGAGGGATGTACTGTTATACATTTCATTATGCTATTTTGCTCCAGGTGGCATGCAATTGTAGTTGATGGTCATGATGTGGAAGCATTATGTAAAGCTTTCCATGATGCCAGCAGTACAAAAGGACAACCAACTTGTCTTGTTGCTAAAACGTTCAAGGGAAAAGGCTTTCCAGGTAAATCTCAAATTCATCAATAATTCTTGAGCAAAATACAAAGGACATTACTACCGAGACGTTGTTTTGATATCTGAGGAAGAAATTGTATAAATTAAGCCAACTTTCACCACGAATTTCTCTTCAAATACTGATTCTGTTGAGATGCAATGTCGTACACTCGAAAGTCGTGTTTCATCAGATATCCAAACACCTCGAAGTTTGTAAAAAACCTCGGCTTTTGCCTCGGTTTTCAACAAACTTTTCGGTGTTTGGATATCCTGATGAAACACTCCTTCTCATGTACGATATATTACATAAAGTATTGGTACAGGTTTTCCAGTCATGCACTTTAGCTCTTTGATGGCTATAGGTAGTCTTATGAATGCTTTCTACTGAGTAAATATATCGGACATTTGTCAAAACGGGATGTTTCAAATTGACCACAGTCAACCACAGGGTTGTGGCTTCCAACACAGATTTTAAGTACCTGTTATTACGAGAGCTCTAGATGCCAGTTGTAGTACTTCCCTGTTGGAGGGCCTTGGAGTAGAATTTGAACAACTGGTTCCAGCAGGGAATTGCAGAAACTCTGAAACAGCAAAACTGTCATTTCAGGTTGAGACTCTACATTGGAGTGAAAGACCGTACTTTTCTTTCTTTGTTATTTTATTCCGGTTCTGTTGTTTTATGCTTGCATACTTGCCACAGCACAGGCCACAGGAAGGGACAAGCTGAAACCGGTCTCAACAGGATTGTGTCTTTAGAGACTAATGTCAAACTGGTTGTTTCTGTTGCAGGTATTGAAGATCAAGAAAACTGGCATGGCAAAGCTCTGGGTGACAAAGCTGGTAGTATAATCGATGAGATCAATTCTCGCATTCAAAACAAGGGAAATCATGGTCTTGGGCCACAGCCAGTTGTTGATGATGCTCCAGTTATAACTCTTGCCGTGAAGCTCAGTGAACCTCCGAACTATACTAAAGGACAGAAGGTGAGGTACACTGCATTGTAGGAAAACATAGGACAGAGCAAAATATAGGTAACTATACACGATATGGTAGGAAACAAACAGGATTATTCAGTGTTCAGTATCTCCATTACTATCATTATCGCGCTTTCTGAAGAAGGGCCTTTGCTCGAAACGTCAGAATTTTTCTACTTAAATGTGCCAGTCTACCAACCTTTTAACTTTCGACCCAGTTATCGACTGTGAGAGGCTTATACGGAGTGACCTTTTGGCAACTTCCGATTGTAGAGCTAAAACAGCCTCAAAAAATTCTCGATTAATCCTCGACTTCATTATGATACGAATTCCTTCGTCGAACGCAAAAATAAAGCTTATTACGACATGAATTTGTCATAATATGACACTCAAAAATTCGCTCAATGTCATTTTAGATTGCCACGCGTGAAACATATGGTTCTGCTTTGGTCAAGCTGTCAAAGAATTGTAATCGAATAATAGCAATGGATGGCGACACCAAGAACTCTACCCATTCCTTGAAATTGAAGAAAGCTCATCCAGACCAATATGTTGAATGTTTCATTGCTGAGCAAAATTTGGTTGGGGTTGCTGTTGGTTGTGGCACTCGCCACCGTACCATTCCGTTCGCCAGCACATTCGCCTGCTTCTTCACCAGAGGGTTTGACCAGATAAGAATGGCTGCAATTTCACAAGCGAATGTGAAGTTTTGTGGTTCTCATTGCGGAGTATCTATTGGTTAGTGAAACATTTATTGTTAGAAAATACCATGACATGAAAGGTATTAGTTATGCACCACTACAAAAACCGCAAAATTAACTGAGGTCTGTGATCTGCACAAGTTGTGATAGGGCTGAAGGGTTTCAACGAATAATCATAGCTTGCGTTGGTTAACTAGGACCCAATCTTTGCGGATTGCGTTTGCGGTGAATTCCAAAAGTTTTCTAAACACGTGACCCCAATTTTTCCCTTCAGCATATCCCGTTTCTACATTGAAGTGAGGAGATTCCCGTTTTCCATCAGTACGAGAATTCTTTTGATACTCATATTCATACTCCTTAAGTCTAAAGTGTAATTTAGAAAGATCGTTTTTGAAGTGTTGGATTGGTGAAGGCATTGTCAATATCGAAAACAACGCCATACACTAATCAAAAAATGCAACGAAGAACGGAACATTATTGAAAATGCTTTTGTACAGTTTTGTAGCATTCTAAATATTTCAAATATATAATTTACTGTCTTATTCTAGGAGAGGACGGTCCATCTCAGATGGCTTTGGAAGATTTAAGCATGTTCCGCTCCGTTTATGGCTCGTACGTCTTCTATCCCTCAGACGCTGTGTCCATGGAAAGAGCAGTTGAATTAGCGGCAAATACCAAAGGGATTTGTTTCATCCGTTCTAGCCGTCCTGCCACACCAGTTATTTATGAAAACAATGAGGAGTTTGAGATCGGAAAAGCCAAGGTACGTGTATTTAAAATTGTGTACACATAGTAACACTCTGGCACACTGTCTCGCTCCCCCGCTCACGTACACACGCACACATTCACGTACTCACGCACACATTCACGTACTCACGCACTCCCCACACATTCATGCACTCCCCACACATTCTTGCACTCACGCACACATTCACGTACTCACGCACTCCCCACACATTCATGCACTCCCCACACATTCATGCACTCACGCACACATTCACGTACTCACGAACACATTCACGTACTCACGCACTCACGCACGCATTCACGTACTATTGTATACCAAGTTATTGCTTTGAGTTTACCTTTTATTATTTGGCGGCTAGATTTCATCTTGGACGCCTAGATGTGAAAAAATGGTTGTTCAATGGGCATGGAAGTTTCATAGGAACTGCTCATCTGACTCTGTCAGTTTATTGCCGCGAGATATCAAGTTGTCCATCAGACCAGTTTGTGTCCGTTATCAGTTATATCAGTTAGTGTATTTTTGTTGCTTCCGCAAAGGTTTGCTCTAAATTTAGTTTATGTCATGATGTAGGTTGTCAAAAAAAGTGACAGTGACAAACTGTTGCTTATTGGATGTGGCATTACTTTGGTTCAAGCTATGGACGCAGCCGAAGAACTGGCCGGTGCCGGAATACCCGTGCGTGTCATTGATCCGTTCACAGTCAAACCGATTGACAAAGAAACTATTATAGCCAATGCAAAAGCTGCTGGTGGAAAGATTATTACTGTTGAAGATCATTATCCTGAGGGTACGTTAACAGATTTAAATTTTTGCTGCTCTGTAAAAGAGATTTTTTTAATCTGGTGGCTTATTTCTAGCTCTTTGAGATCCCTAAAGGTCTTGGTTGTTAGCAAAATGGGCAATAGATTTTCTGATAATAGTTTGCCTGGAGACTGCCATTTGCATTTCTCAAATGTTCTTTATTCTTTAGGTGGTTTGGGAGATGCCGTTTGCGCTGCTGTGGCACAAGAGCCTTCCATTACGGTTCATAAGCTTGCTGTGAATGGTTTACCTCGCAGTGGTCCGTCGGCCGCCCTACTTGACATGTTCGGCATCAGCAGCAAGCACGTTGTTGCTTTGGCAAAGAACCTTCTTGCATAAATCACAAATTAACTGCATTCTTGGGGATAGAGTATTGTTTACTGGGAGCATTGTGTTTATTGTTTGGTATTTACAGTAGTTCGTGACTTCTGCCCGTCTGAATTAACGACCCACATTTTCGTGCAAATCGATTTGTAGACAATTAATAATATATATAATAATAATTATATATATTTAGAAATGTGTGAATTTTTTGGAATAAAAAGAAATTCTGGGGTGATGCGCACTTTAAACTGAGGGCGAAGGCAGCATGTGAAAATCTGCCGAACACACTATATCCTCCTCTACCGAAAAGCAACATTCTCTACCATACAGGTATCCTAGTTTATTCATTTGAACTGAGGGCGAAGACAGTGTATAAAACGCATCCGAACACGCTATATCCTCCTCTACCGAAAGGCAACATTCTCTACGATACACAGGTATCCTAGTTCTTTGTTTAAACTGAGGGCGAAGGCCGAGGGTCGGTGTGTAGGTTAACCACCAAGGTCTGGAATATAACCTACTAATATCCTAGGTGGTGAAGTTTAGTTAGAAAACTTTGATTTCCCAACAAACGCAGATAAATAGCGAAATTTTGTCAGAAAGTACATGAATAATCTTACTAGAACAGACCTGGTGTTTTTGAATGCTAATCGAAGTTTTTATTGACGGTTCTCCAACCTCGACGAATCTCTGTGGCACGTTACCAAGCAATGGCTTTTCTTTTTGTCGTTTTCTTCGAATGAAGGCCAATGGCGATTCCCAGCCGTACTTCTGCGACTGAGGCGCAAGTTTTCGCATGCATGAAGATGGTGATTATTTCATACTACAAGTCGTGAGGATTCGTAAAAGGTTTTAGAGATGTGAGTCTGGTAGACAGCAAATCTTTCCTGCCGAATTAGACTTGATTTCGTCCAAACGTTTATTTCGGAAGTAGTTGATTGGATATTCGGTATACACACTGTGTGTGTAAAAAACGCTACCCTATTTAAAATTATAACGATTGTTCCTTAGAAATCACTTGCTGTACAAAAGATAATTAGTAAAGAATATTAATGAAACTTCAATAGGGTAGTCTTTTGGCATGTACTGTAGATCAAAAGATGAATGACCTAATGTACAAACTTCGAGCTTCCCGATCTCTGAGCAAAATTACTGACGGCTGATTAAGGAAAGGCGTGAACTTGGGGAATCAGAACAAAATTGAAAAGAAATACAGGGTACTTGACCCCGGCGATTATGGGTCAAGTGTGTTTTTTTTTTTTTTGAAATGATCACGCTGGTCAAATAGTTCCCTTCAGTTTAGTCCTGATTACTCATGATGCACCGCTTTCGTAAAAAAAAAGCTTATTTGAGCACCGAAACTTTCAAGACACGGAAACCAACAAATTACCTGGTGATACCAGTATACCGGGAATTGTTCTTGAAGGTCCTAAGGTCGGTTTGGTAACAAGTCTCAACACTGCATGGTTGCAAGGGCAACGTGTGATGGCAGGTTAGCACTAGTTTCCATCTGTGAAATTGACGTGACGTCACATCAATGATAATATTCATTTCCGTATTCATCGTGTCGCAAGTTCGCCCTTCACTCCGGAAACCGAGGTGATTCGCGAAACAATTAAAATTCCCGCTAATTCACTTCATTTGCGCGAAATTCAAAGTTCTACTAGCACATTTACATAAAGCACGACTGTGTACTTGTTTGCCTACACCTTTACCTTAATATACAAACAGCACTTGGAATTTTTCTGTGTATATTGGTCAAAGATTTTATAGAATGAAGTTTATATTTTCGATATTCTCGATTTTATAGAGTGGAGTTTACATTTTCGATGGCTAAAGAAAGCGAGTTTTGCTTGAATACCCAAGGCGAACCTGACCAATTTGCCGCCAAGGTTACCGTTGATCCAACCTGGAAAAATTTATTCGAAGGCTCAACCCATAAGTATTCAGGATATGTTAGGACTGTTGAAGAAGCTATGAAGCTTATAAGAGAGTACGAATTGAGGACCACGACAAAATTCTCTTGCTTTAAAGCTGAGAAGATGTTTGGAGAAGGAGGTGAGCATTTATGTGTAATTTATATTGTATTACTATTACTCTTGGTTCATGTTTTGGGCCCTTTACCCGCCCAAATTATCAGTAAACAAGTGCATTGCACTCAGAGAGCGCATACCTCAGCCAACACCCACCAGTGAAACATTGAAACAGTGAAACATTTTATTTTTAGTTTTTCCATGACCTTGACCTTTGATTAGATTTTCCATGACCTTGACCGTTGACCTAGATACCCCAAAATTAAATCAGTTCTAAGTTGGACCATGACCGATGTTTTGACCAAGTTTGGTGACGATCCATCCAGCGATGTGGATGCTAGGTTGCTAAAAAACATATAAACATAAAAACGCCGGTGAAAACATAACCTCCGTCCAACTCCGTTGGCGGAGGTAATAAAGGAAAAAACCGAACAATACTGTCATCTTGATAACTCATTAATTATCCCTAGCTGTACCCATTGGTCCAGAGTGGACCTGTATCGCACTGACGCCATCATTATGAAAATCTCACGTGCTCAGTGCCATGGGCGTACAAAGTTACCTGCTTTGTAACTTGCTCAGGAAGACATTAGGTCAATAAAATTATATTTCTCTGTTTTGTAAAGAGAACTCAGCGTTAAATAAAAGAAAGAAGGATATCCGTTATAGTTGGAATTTCCTTCGAATGCACAGAATGTCAATGACGGCAGACAAAACCACGAAAGAACGGCAACGCTGGTCTAATGAATGAAACAGGTACATGTAAGAAAATAAACGTCATTTTATTCCTTTTTAATCAGTGATGTACGAAAGACTGTAAGTGTACAGTAGTTTTTGGGTTGTTCCAGTAAATTTTGAGTTTGGTTTAACACAACCGTATAACCTTCGCCAGCACTCATAGACGTTAGGCATACGGTAGGTACAGTAAATAATTAACTACCGGAATATTCTCATTCAGAGACAGGGCTATCATCAGAAATAAAGAGTGAAACGTACTTTGAGTTTTTAAAACATAATTACAAATGATTATCAGGCTATTGGCGGCATTTTAGATTGCTGGCTTGGAGACCAACGTATTTTCTTGTCAAAAAAGAATTTCTTTCAAAATGTGGACAAGTCCAGCACAGAACATCTGGGATTTTACCAGGCCGTTTTCCAAAATGTCTCCCATTTGACAAGTAGAACCTGTTTTGCAGTAGCCAAAGGGAAATTAAATTCCCTAATGGTACAATAGTTCAACTTTTCCAGCAGAATTGGTTATCTAATAATAAACGTGAGAAAATTTCTCGATTCTGATAGGCTTAGAGCAGTGCAGTTTTAAGGAACTAGAGTGGAAATTTCATGAGCTGGTCATCCAATCAAAAACCATAAAAAATAAAATGAGGCAATCAAAACATGTCTTGGCTGTGGAAAAATTAAATAGAATTGTGACAAAAATGGCAGGCAATTTTAAATAGATTTGGCAAATTAATTTTTTTCATGTATATTATTAATTGGTAACAGCATGGTTTCTTGTGTAATTTGGAAAACATATGCTTGAGTTTTTCAAAGACCTGAAACAGCTCTCATCTTTCAGACTTGTGCTATTTTGACAGTCTTTGAAAAACTCACTAGTGCATGTTTTATTCCAATTGCACTCAAAACCATACTTAGTCAATTACCTATACAAAAAGTGCTTTTTTTTTTTTTTGAGGTGGGGGATTATGGATTTGCTGACCAGTGATTTTCAAAAGCCTGAAAAGAAATATTTTCCAGCTCTGCAGTCCTTAGTGTCTTCCAACTGTAAATTTAAGAAATAACACTGATTTTTCCCTGATAAAACAGCTCAATCCTTTTTGAACTGGAATTAATTTCAAAGTGTATACTGCAATTTCCAAAGTCAAATAAACACATCAAACTGTTTAAGTTTGCCAAAAATCAGACCAGCATAAAATAGAGTCAAAAATGTTACCACATTTTTTGTCTATTTTTAAATTACAAGTTAAAAATGACATTTTTTTGTTCCGTGTTTAATTTTGTATTACAAATCTTGATTTCTGTATAATGGGAAAATGTCATTAAGGTGTATAAGAAATAAATTGCACACCATGGTATTTTTACAAAAAATATTCTGGTGCCATGGCAATACCAGTTGAAGCAAAAAACAAGTGTTTAACCAAATTTTATTAACAAAATACAGTATTTGAGCTGCCAAATAAAGGATTTATTTCTATTTTAGTCCACAAAATGTGGACTACAAAGATAAAGTCATCATGAAAATTCAGTAGAATCTGAGTTTTATGACCACCCCTGTTGCCATGCAAAAGTGGTTGTAAATGACAGGTGGTCATTCAAGGCAGTTATGATGTCATGACATGGTGGCCATTTTGGCTTACATTCAATAACTTGACAATAATTAGCATGACAGAAACCTGACTTTCTCTTAGCTTGAGCCAGAACTGAGCAGGAAATTTATCAAAGCATATAGTGAGAAAAGGGTTAGGGCACTTCCAGAATGCAAAGTAGAAATACATGTGCTAACATGGCTAGAGTAGAAGAATGAACTCGGGTAGAGAATAATGATGTTAGTTGTTACTCCAAGTAATGAACCATACCGGACGAATAGAGAAAACTGTACTTGGCCTGGCAGGAATTCCAACCCGCAACCTTCAGTTTACTAGTCTGAGCTAATGCTAACATTTTGAGCAAAGGCCCTTCATCACAATGAAATGATTTTATTTATACCAGCTACAGTATTAGAAACGAACCAAAAACAATAATTAGCTAGTAGAAGTGAACTTTATTATAGATTGTTTAGATTTGTTAATCTTGTCAAATTA
Source organism: Nanipora kamurai (assembly GCA_036872915.1). NCBI lineage: Eukaryota > Metazoa > Cnidaria > Anthozoa > Scleralcyonacea > Helioporidae > Nanipora > Nanipora kamurai. Next base: position 614,243 of record JBAHVQ010000514.1, read on the forward strand.
AATCTTGTCAAGTTAATTTGTTGAATTGTCCCTTCAATTTGGAAAATGACCTTGACGATTTCAGGCTTAAGTGCTAATGTGCAGCCACATTCTCAGTGACAAATAGAACATGAACAACAAAGTGTAGTAAAGCATGTTCTCGTTCAGATGATATTATAAGGATAAGATTTGAACTGGTGAAAGTTTGAGGAACTTAATTACGACGGTAAAGTGCATAAACTTTGTTGAGTTAATTTATTGCTCTGTGTTTCCATTCACATTCTAGTGTGTTTACTTCAAAAATCAAACATTCTAAATGGCAACTCACTCAAATTTTGGCTGTTTCAAATTGAGATGGTTGCATATAACAGGAAAGTTTTGCATTTGGGACAGTAAAAAGTGGTTGCTAGTCACATTTGACACACGGTTGCTCATTCCAGGTACATTTTAACTGCAAATCATCTGTGCTGGGAAAAGTGGCCATACATGGCAGGTGGTCGTAATACACAGGGATCATAAAACTCAGATTCTACTGTACATTCCTGTGCAAATTGCTTTCTTTTTAGATTCTTTACTTACTTATACTGGAAATCAACCTAATTATATTTTACAATCTGATTTAAGTTGTTTATTTAATTGCAGGTTTAATGCATCAACTCTTCCAGTGTGAGACTCTTGAAAATGAGTTAAAAACATCCAAAGTGACCACATTGAAAAGAGGATAAGGATACAGAAGTAAAAAACCTTCCAGAAACTTTTGGATATAATGGATCACAAATGATGTCACTTCAAATTGACATAAACTCCAGGTGCCAGATTAAAATTATTCAAAATAACAGGTTGTAAAAATGGGCTGAGTATTATACTATGTAAAGTTTGTGGAACACCGCATTTTATTTTAATGCTAAGCTTTCGACCTGTCGACTCAGGACTTCATCAGAGCAATTGCCAATGGCCTGTTGGCTCATGTCATATCATACAAAGCAACTGTAGAAATCACACAATACCACAACACTCTAATGTTAGTTAACTAAAACAAAAGACAACTTAGTAAAAGAATTAACTGAACAGAGCTGTCCATGTGCTGTTTAGTGGCTGTCCTTCTTGGCAAATCATTGGATTTCTTGATATTTAAATGGTTTCTCTCATTCTACGGCTGAAGTAATGACTGTCGGTAGCTAGAAGCAAAGAGTCTTCCCATTTTATCTGATGGTTGAATTCTCACGCGTGTTTGGCTACAGCAGATTTTTCTAGTTGCCCTTTTTTGCAACAAGATTTGTGCTCCTTTAGACGAATTGAGAGATTCCTTTTAGTTTTGCCAATGTACACAAGGCCACACTCACATGGAATACGGTAAACTCCAGGCTCCGGTTGTTCGAAGAACGATTGCCACTAATCCCGGTATGAAATTTAATCAGCTCTTTTGTTGGACATGTTCTGCTGAACAATTCTTGTTCAAATTTTCTAGGGGAAAACTTCTTTATGTATGATATCTGAACAGGAAACTTAAAAATCATTTCCAAAATTAGGAGTATTTCATCCAAAAAAAATTTCACTAATCCTGGATTAACCTAATCACCTTTTGAACAACCAGGTGCAGGTTTTGAGAAATCATCTATTGCATCCCTGTGAGAAAACAAAACTTTATATAATTTGTGTTGACTGCTGTCGAGAACCTTCATACCAGGAGAATATCAAAAAATGCAATGGAGTTGCTTATCTTGTATTTCCATCGTGAATTGAAGAGAAGGATGGATACTGTTAAAGTGATTGAGAAATTCAGCCAATTTTTTGAGACCGTGAGACCAAGTGCTAAACATGTCATCTACATAACGTTTCCACATACCTGGTTTCAACAGAGCAGACTTGAGCAAGAAATAGTGAGAAATCCAATGATTTGCCAAGAAGGACAGCCACTAAACAGCACATGGACGGCTCTGTTTGGTTAATTCTTTTTCTCAGTTGTCTTTTGTTTTAGTTAATTAAAATTGGAGTGTTGTGGTCTTGCATAATTTCTACAGTTGCTTTGTATATATGTGAGCGAACTGGCCGTTGGTAATTGCTCTGATGAAGTCCCGAGTTAACAGGTTGAAAGCTTAGCATTAAAATAAAACATGATGTTCCACAAACTATACATAGTATATCAATAATCATCATGCAAAACTTTAAAAGGATTGGGCTAAGTATTGATGGAAAAATTCATCAATCTTCAACCTGGGCACATTCTGATTAAATGAGATCAGTCAATGTTTTTTATGTAGACTCTAACAGCTGTCAGTGTGCTGCTTTTTCATGTTTCAAACTTTTGCTGTGATTTCATTGGTTTAAAGATTTTTCAAACAAATAACATGTGAAAAAAAAATACAAGGATCACAAAACTAATTACTTTTCCACACATTAATGGTATTGTTATGTCAATTTGAAAAATAAATCAGCCCTATTTTAAAACCATTGACCATAGCATGTTGTAAACCATTGGGTGACAGATTCAAAAAATTTTGGTTCAAAATAAAACAAACTGTGAATTATGGGAATTGTCCAGTTAGTCGATGCTTCAAATACAATTATTAAAGTTAAGTGACAAAACAACATTGTGTTTGTGATGTTACATTGTAACCACATGCTGGACACCTTGATGATTCTCCGCCTTGTTTTATTTTTTCTTACAAACAAAATTTAGTTGATGTCAACATTATGGTGCTTGATCAAATTTAAGCTGCTTTTTATCACATAGTCAGGAAAACAATTTACTTACAATATGGTCAAAATCAGTGCCATCTACATGTAACCGTCAAAGCTACGTGTGCTGTTTAGTAAAATTTTGATGATTTGAATCAGGACTAGTGCGATTTAAAAGTGACAGAGACTTAAGTAGTGAGCCCAGTTATGCTTTATTAATGAAAACAAAAACCATGGCAATTTACTAATGAACAGCTTTTAAGGAATTACATAATTCATAGGTCTGAAAAATGGAACAAAAATGGATGGTAACAAGCAAAATGGCAAATGATATATTCCAAGGATTTTGAATGATTAAAATTCAAAGCATATTGTTGGAGAATTAAAACTTCCAGGTTTTTCTGAAGAGGTAAACTCTTCAAAAGGGCTGGACAGGGTGAATGGCAGAGCATGAGATTTGAAATTTTAAGCAGTATACAAGTTGGATACTGAGCTATGAGATATCCCTCCTTGAAGTTAAGTATCCCATGTCTTGATACTTGACAATGCCAGTGCAATAGGTGAGTTGCAGGTGAAATGTGGCACCCAAACAAGCCCTTTTCTGATTGGCTAAGAGGTTTTTGAAGTCAAAACATTGAGATACACTTGTTTGCCTTCACATTTAAGTTGTAGAAGATAATATTTATGGTGGTCTGTATTTCCATTCCTGTTACATTCAAACTTGTTAATTGCCTACAAAAATGTAAGTGGGTTTCCGGACAGTTCAAGCATTGTCCAACAGCAAATAGCCATTCGATTGCAAGAATGTGCATCAGATTCTACAATCACTATGAGTCTTCTCTGTAATGGACAGTCAAGCTACATCAGTGATTTCAAATCACCACCAGAATTGTTGTATCAGATGTTCAAGATGGTTGAATATCTTGTTGTGATAAATTCACATTAAACCGGTTTGGTTTAATTAAAATTGGTTTATTGTGAATTTATCATTTCGTATTACCCTGAGGATGATTCTGAAATAGAATTGTTGTGATAAGATATTGATCTTATGAGTAAGGAAAGGTTACAAGGTTTGATGATTGTTGAAGATTGCAGTTGATCCTATTTCATGCGCTCATCTGGGCAGGATTGCGATTCTTGATGTGATCTTTTAAATGTGACCGTCCCTTAACAACTGATACAACAATTCTCTTAGTGATTAATTTGAAGTCACTGGTAACTTGATTGTTCATAGCAAGAGTGACACTAAAACAGCAGATAAATTGCACCATTGAAAAGACTTGCAGGGTTTTTGTGTAATTGTAGAATCTGATACGCATTCTAGCAGTTGAATAGCTATTTGCTCATCAATGATTCTTGTACCTTTGGCCATACCGTTCTTCGTTTTTGTCAGCAATTTGCACTTTTGAATCTCACAGAAATCAGTCTATGCACCACCCCAAATTCCTGCTACTGCAAGCTAAACATGAAGGCACAGAAGCATGTCTCAATGTGTTGTTTTCCAAACATCTTAGTCTATCAGAGAAGGGCTTGTTTGGATGTCACATTTCACTTGCAACTTGCCCATTTGCAGTATTCGAATAAGGTCAAGTAACCAAAATAAACATCCCCAAACTCACATCATTTTCTTCCCCAATTTCATATTGTCTTCATCAGATATCTTAACATTTTTAAGCTGAAACTATCGACTTGGTTCAATGATATTGCCATTTCAAATACAATGGACACTCACTTAAAACATCAAAAGCATACCATTCAAATACAAAAGTATAACATAATCCAAAAAGGAACATCTTGAAAACTCAAAGTAGGAGACAAAGTGAAGACAAATGTTGAATTATTGACTAATAAAAAGTTAGATCAAGGATTTGGTCCTTATATATGAATGGATGACACCAGTCAAAGGTGTTAAGTATTAGAGCAGAACAAGAAGGTGATAAAAGTGATGAACATAGTTATGTGAACATGTTCAGTTAGAGAAGAGGTGGTGAGAATCATTTAAATAGTGTGAGATCCTTTCTGGCCTTCAAACCAGCATCTAATTCAGGAGAGTTAAACTTAATGTATGGAGTTTCTAAGTATA